>PVKZ01005894.1:0-44214 GCA_004027375.1 Macroglossus sobrinus | reverse complement strand
AAGTCACGCTTTGCCAGCCGTTCTCTTTCATGAGACCTTGGCCGGAGGGAGCTCTGGAGTCAGCCGCAGAGAGGGCCTGGCGTGGCGTCTCCACCGTTCCCCTGGCTTCCTGTCATTTTGCGAGGGTCATCTTGTGCTTCCAATGCTTCAAAGACACAAAGTGCAAAGTGACAGGCCCTCTGCAGAGGTCTTAAATATCACAGTTATTTATTTCTGTCCTACCGAGGCCAAAAAGGTTGCGACTAGAAAGTGTCAGGTGTGCAGAGGAGCCCAGCCCTCCGGGGACGTCCCGTCTGTGCTAACCAGTGACTCGCTGCCCGTCAGCCCACTGCCCCCACCCGTGTTCTCTGACGATCTCTACTTCGGTTCGGCTTGAGCGAGCTGACCTGGCGTTTAGACCAGCCTTCCTCACCCAGACCAGGCCCCCGCGAAGGGTCCTCCATGAGCTTGAGACTCTCCCACCCTCTCATCCCACTGCTCTCACTTCCTTGTTTATCGCATGAGTGATGGCCGATGACATGAGGTTCGAATCTGGGATCCGGTGGAGAGAGTGGCAGGATTTCTGGTGCCATTTGGCCTGTGACGTGAGCGATCAGGCAGCAAGCAGGTTGACGCAGAATTGCTCTTGACATTCAGAGCTGTGATTTTTTTTTAATCAGACGTTTCCACTGAGTGATGTGTCACTTAGCCTTATGGCGAGCCGAGGGAGAAGGAAGGGAAGGCAGGACGGGTAAAGACCACGGCTACCCAGATCGCAGGGGACTTGCTCTTTCTCCCAGTCCACACGGAGGACCCCGGCCCACTCGTGTCCACTGTCTGTAGCCCTGACGCTCAGAACCCGGGGGTGGGGGCTCCTCGGCGTCACCTCCTGCTGGGCGAGCGCTTCCTGGTGATCACACAGGATGTCACTGCAGTGACTTCTTGCTGATCACTCTGTTCTACCCAAACAAAAATGTTGGCAAAAGAGACCCCTAGAATTTTATGCCACCTAAGATTCATTTATTTATTTCCCCAATAATGGATACTCTACTGGGCTGCATGATGCCCCCCATACACACACACACACACACACACACACACACACACACACACACATACACACACAGATACACACAGACACACACACACACATACACACACAGATACACACACACAGACACATACACACACATATACATACATACACACAGATATACACACACACATACACACACAGATACACACACAGACACATACACACACATATACATACATACACACAGATACACAGAGATACACACAGACACACACATACACACACATATACATACACACACACACACAGATACACACACACACACACACACACACAAACACTTCCTAATCCCCAGAACCCGTGACCTTATTTGGAAAGTGGGCTTTGTAGGTAGAGTTATGTTAGGGGTCTCAAGATGAGGTCACCTGTGGCCTGGCTGGACCCTCAAATCATCGACACATGTCTTTGTAAGGAACAGAGGAGGAGAAGACACAGAACAGAGGAGAAGACCGTGTGAGGACACAGGCAGAGACTGGAGCAGTGCAGCCACAAGCCCAGGGTCGCCAGGGGCCCCTGGGAGCGGGAACCGGCAGGAAGGGCCCACCCCTGGAGTCTGTGGAGGGAGCGTGGCCCTGCTGACACCGAGATCTCAGACTTCCGGCCGCCGGCACTATGGGACGCTACGTTTCCATTAAATCCCCTAGTCTGGGGTCATTTGTAACAGGAGCCCTGGCAGCCTGACACAGGGGCCGACGCCGTGCCAGGCTGGACCCTGCACGTCGGTGGAAGCTGGGTCGGGTGCGCCCCCCGGGCTTGTCTGCTTCCGGGCCGAGTGGGGAGCGTGTTTGCCCTGCGGTCCCCGAGCGGCGATGCTGCGTTTGCAGATAAGAGTGAGGCCTCGTCGCACGCCCCTGGGTTCAAACCCTGACGCTTCCTCTTTCCAGATACAGGATTCTGGACGCGTTTCTGAACCGTGCTCTGCCTCGGTTTCCTTATTTGTGAAACTGTGCTGCGCTGTCTGCCTCTCTGCTGGCTTCGTACAGAAGGTGTAGGGAGCTGATGGATGCAGAGTGCCGGGTCCTGGTTTCCGTGAGGCTCTCGAGTAGCGCTGGTCTGGATAGCTGGGTGTATGGATCAGAGCAGAAAACTGTTCCAGAGCTATCGCTGAGAGCAGCATAACTGTAGAGATGAAGTTAATGAAACACTAACAATCCGTACTGCAACTAACTATACTCTTATTCTAAAAGTAGTCTTAAACTGAGTTTAATAGGAAGACTTCACCTAAAAAGCGCTTCTTTGTCCTCCTTTTGTCGGAGATGCTCTGGTATGTGCCCGTCCTCCCCACACACCATCCAAGCTGCGTCCTCGCCCTGCCTCCACTCCCCGACCCCCTCCCTCAGCACTTGCCCTCATTTCTTATCTATAGCAGACACTCGACGCCTCCTTCCGACGAGATCTCTGAATCCCGCCCTCGAACGTTCTTGAGCATCTCTTGGTGCCGCGTTTGAGCCGTGGTCAGTCCCGTGTTTTCCTTGGCTTGGCTTGGCAGGTCTCAACGATTTCAGCTACCTTCACACAAACTGCTTCGAGCTGTCCATCTACGTGGGCTGCGACAAGTACCCGCACGAGAGCGAGCTGCCCGAGGAATGGGAGAATAACCGGGAGTCTTTAATCGTCTTCATGGAGCAGGTAGGCGCGGGCACGCAGCTGAGGGAGGGCCTAGCGAGCGAGCGCGGTCCTGCCGGTGGCTGAGAGCGAGGGACCAGTCAGCGCTCAGGCTGCGGGCTCCGTCCTGGGCCGCTGTTGTCCCGGGCCGGCCGCCACGGTGCGGGAAGGAGCTGCTGTCGCTCTGCACTTGATTGGACTCAAGAACGTGAACTCTCTAAGTCAATGTCGATTGGTCCCGCTGGTCCGTGGTGCATGAGACTAGTTCAGGGGGTTTCCATATGCTGCTCTGTGGGGAGGGGGGTGACGTGTGACTGAGTGTGTCAGCGTGCCCAGGCCCCTTGTGTCAGCTGCTCGTGCTGCACATAGACAGGCCGGGGGACCTGCATGACAGAATTCACAGTCTGGAAGCTGAAAGTCCACGATCGAGGTGGTTTCACTCCCTGGCTCGCGGCTGGCCACCTTCTCGCTGTGTCCGCACTTGGTGTCCCTGCCGTGGGCGAGCACGGCCTGTGCCTCTGGGTGTCCCCGTTTCCTCTCCTTCTAGGACACCGGCCAGATCGCATCAAGGCCCATGCTAATGACCTCGTTTTAATAAACTTCATCACCTCTCCCAGTGTAGTCACGTTCTGAGGTGCTGGGCTCAGGCCTTCAACATATGGGGGACACAGTTGGGCCCACAGCCGTCACAACAGGTGACGCGTCACTGTTGCGGGAGGCAGGGCGTCACCTGGGAGCAGTTCCCACGAGTGCCCGCTGGGGTCCTGCTCACAGCCGGGGAGGAAGGAATCCCTGCTGCATACACTGGGAACCCCGTGGCTCCCCTTGCCCCACGGTCAAGGTCATGCCCATCTTGTGGCACCGAATAAAGCCGTTCGTTCACGCTTAGGGCTAAAATGAGCCACATAGCATCCATGCCCCACTGAGGAGCAGACCGGCTGGACACCAGAGGCGGGGCCCGCTGGTGAGCTCACCCTGCGTCTCGTCATCTTCGCCTGGCAGGTCCATCGTGGCATCAAAGGCATCGTGAGGGACTCACACGGAAAAGGGATTCCCGGTGCTGTGATCTCCGTGGAAGGCGTCAGCCACGACATCCGAACAGGTACCTGGGCACAGGCAACGTGCCTCTCCCCGAAGCGTTCGGATGGATGAATGGACGTTGCGTGGTGTTGGCACGCGTGGCTGAGCCGGGGTTTGAGCCGGCTCAAAGCTCCGTGAAGGGGCCCTTTCCCCCAAAACTGCTGTCACGCTGAGCTAACAGACCCTGTCCGCCAGCAAACAGCTCCAGTCTGACTAGGGAGGAGGAAACAGGGACAGGGCGGGGACACTAGGACAGGGAGAGGCTGGGATTCAGACCCGGCCAAGCGCTCCCCAATGCCAGGCTGCCTGCCCGTGTGCCTGGTCCAGAGGCCGATTATTATTTAAATGGGTGAACTGTTATCTCAAATGCCGGAACGTGGTGGACGGCCGTGTGACACCCCGAGTCCCGTTCTTCCCCCGCCATTGGCCTATTTCTTCCACGATGGTTTTGCACTGTGTCACATGGCATTTGGGACGTGTCAGCCCCGCAGAGGCACCCACTGATTCGTCGTTCATTCATTCATTCCTTCATTAACGCAAAAAATGCAAAGTGCGAGTTGATAACGGGCCCGAGGCATGCGAGGTGCCGAAGGTCATTATGAATGAAAGAGGCTGTTTAATCTGCTCCGTGGAGGACGGTGTCTTAAGCATTGATGATGAGCCCCTTAAAAAAGAGTGATTCATAAAGGAGTCTGGAACATTCTCTGGACTATTAGTACTTTGGACACATGGTGAGAAAAACAGGGTTTTAAAAGGGCTGGAAAATACAAAAAGGTTCCAGGGCCCCACAAGCCGGCAGAGAGTACTTTGCTTAATGAGCTCTGAATTTCAAGCCCCGTGATGAGGAGACCATTTCAATGAGCTAATGGGAAACGCATCTCCCTTTGCCTCGGTCCCCCCGAAAATAATTTCCCGGTGCGTTTTCGTGGCAGATGAATCCCACACGTCACACATGGCCCTTTCTTTGTGTCAGCATCTCTCGGTGCTGACGTCAGCTCTGAATCTGCCTCGATTCCTGTCTGAGGCGTGTGCGAGCTGAGGAGTTTCATTTCAGGAGAGATTTTGCGTAAGATAAACAGGGATTAAGTGGGATTCTCGAGGGAAAGACGCTAGTGAGAATGCGTGTAGTTACATGCATGTAGATATGTCTGTTGGCCGAGCCCCTGGCTCCGAATGCCACATGCCTGTCCTGCGTTTGGTGGACACTAACCTGACTTGCTCACAAATGGACATTCACAGGGGCCTGAGTTGCCCCTTCTGTCCACTGGTGCCGAGCGACGCCAGCTGTGTGTCGTCCTTCCCCTGCAGCTCCATGGAACGCTCACTCCCAGACAGACCTGATTGCTTAGTGGGACAGCACCCCAACAGCAGTAAAGACTTAACATGTCCAAATTCTTGGATTAATAAGACAGTTAGATTCCTGTTCGCATGTCTGTCTTCATCCCCCTCAGCCTAACCGGCGTTCACTGGGGACACACCATATGAAGAGTTAGAGAGAGGCACCCACACCCTGACACGGGGCCAGGACGGGAAGAGGGGACGCGCAGTCTGGGAGGGCGGCAGGACACGCGAAGGGCTGGCTCCTTCACGTCTGCCCGGGAGCCGTCAGGCCCTAGAGGGGTGTCCGGAGGGGGAGCTGCATCATGAGGCGCAGGCCATCGGATGCTCGACAGGGCTCTTGCCGTCTGAACAGCCGTGAGACGGCATTGGCTTGAGTTGAAAACCTTGCGTTCTCACTAAAGGAACACACGGTGCAGTGCTGAGGTGCCCGGGGGGCCCTGCCTGTGGGGTGCACCTGGGCTCTGTGCTGAGTCCTGTGCAGCCAGGGGCGGGCAGGCCGATGAACGAACGTGTGGCAGACGCTGCCAGCGCCTTTCATGTCCCTTCTTGTGCCCACGGCAAGGCGTGGGGCGTCTCAGATGAATAAGGACTGTAAAGTGAATTTAAACATGATGCTTCCAAGTGCTGCCGAATCTGTTTGGGGATACACACATACACACGCATGCACACACGCGCATGCATACACACACATGCACACACGCGCGCACACACATGCACACACACATGCACACATACACACGCACACACGCACACACATACGTGGTTCTCTTCCATCCCTGATGTTTGTTTAGACGAGGACTCCTTCCTTGGGGCCTACGTAGCACGTCCTCAAATCCAGCCTTTACTTTCCTTGTCCCGAAGCTTGAGACCAGGCGGGACATGGAGACTGTCATACGAAAGAGAACTGAAGCTGGCACTGGGACACCTGCCAGGTACTAGCCGTGTGACCTGGTGCAGGGCCTTACCCCGCCCTGGGTGTCAGATTACTCATTATGCAGGATAGGGGATCTTCGCAGGACCCACCTCATCAGAGTTTTTCCTGGAGAGTGGGTGAGTCGCTGCTGGCCTGCCGTGTGCTCTGTCCTCTGTGGGGGTCGCTGCGTCTCCTTTTCTGTCTCGCAGGCTCGTGAATGTCAGGGCTCTGTTCTCGGCAGGTTGTCGGCTCCTGGCAAGGAGTGGCCTTGGCCTAGACCCCGCTGTAAGCAAAAAGGATCTAGCCCAGAGCAAAGGGTGGACACGGAGCCCTGTGAGGCACTTGTCGGGTGACTGACCGGTGGTGCAGCCAGGGAGGCGGGGGGCTCAAGCCTTGCAGCACCCATGGGTGACTGCTCCGGCAGCTCCAGGTCTCTCTTGGCCCCCAGGCTGTGGAATGAGGTGCAGACACAGGGCCTCCTCCCAGGTCATTGCCCCCCCCCCCACCTCTCAATTACTATTCTGTATTTATGGCCATGCTAAGGGAAGCCGTGCTCGGATAGCTTTTCAAGATGGCACTTGGTGGTGAGGGCGTACCGTGTGGAAGTTCAAATTCCTACTGAATGGGACGTAGTGTCACAGGGGAAGGAGCGCTGATGATTTCTCCATCTCTGCTCGTGTGTGTTAACACCGTGGAGAGTCTACACCCCAAACCTCTGTCTGTTAAAACCATGAAGGGGGCTTGCCCAGAAGGAAGCATCTTAGCATCCAAAATGCACGAAGCGTTTGCCTCTGCAGGGGCTCAGACGCTGCACGGCCCGCCTGGAGTGTCTTCCCGGCCGGGAGGCCGGTGGTCTTAGACTAGAACGGGGCTGGCAGCATCTGCCTGAGACCAAAACCGCTCTGACTCGCTGGCCTTTCTCTTCGCAGCCGGCGACGGGGATTACTGGCGCCTCCTGAACCCCGGGGAGTATGTGGTCACGGCCAAGGCGGAAGGCTTCACGTCGTCCACCAAGACCTGCATGGTCGGCTACGACATGAGGCCCACACGGTGCGACTTCACGCTCGGCAAGACCAACCTGGCCCGGATCCGCGAGATCATGGAGAAGTTCGGGAAGCAGCCCGTCAGCCTGCCCGCCCGGCGGCCGAAGCTGGGGGGGCAGAAGAGGCGGCAGCGCGGGTGACCTGTCCGGACGCGGGGGACCCGTCCCGGGCCCCTGCCAGTTAGAACGCTCCCTCCCATCCTAGCTCCCTAGAGGACTCACTCCCTGTTGTTTGCTCTGTGGTTTAGGAGGCCTGGGAGGTCGTGGGGAGCGCAAAGCAGGGGCTGCAGGTTTCGGGTCATTTCTTTTGTTCCCATGTTGCCAAGTACCTCGGGCAGAGCAGCAGAGAAAGGCTGGTGGGGACGAGGGAACTCAGCAAGTCAGCGGCACCGGGGGTGGGCCTGGCCTGCTCAGGGCCTGCAGGCTGCACCTGGCGCTTCCCCTGCTCGCCTGCCAGCGAGAGTCCCCGTGGCTTCGTGCAGGGCTAGCTCGCAGCATTCCTGGGGCCCTGCTGTCTGTTCCAAATGTCACGATTCAAGACACTCCAGGCGGGCATTCTAAGGGGGGGGGGGGTCCACCCTCTCTGGCCCCGGGACATTTCGAGCTGCTTCCGATGAGTGTTGTCAGCCTCTTGAGTCAGCTTCCTTTCCCTTTCCACAAGGGCCCCGTGCTCGTGAAAGGGGAGAAAGGCTGGAGTAATTTAAGCACCCGCTGGGCAGCTAGGCCTGCACCGGGGCTGGTCGCACGTATGTGGGGTTCACGTTGGGTCTAAGCTGGGGACAGCGGCGGGCACCAGCCTTCCCGAGGAACCCCGCCGCTCAGCCCGGCTCCTGTGTGAGCTGCGAGGGCTTGGAGAGAGCCCGAGGGAGGCCGCCCCGCAGCCTGCGCCCCGCTCCGTAGGGACGCGAGCCCTCCTCCACCCGCCTGACGTCACCGTGCCGGTTGCTATTGACGTACGGAATGCCAGACCTTCCAGAACCTTCCAGAACCTCCCAGATCACCCTGCGTCCGATGAACAGCTCTTAGAATCACCTGTGGGGCGTCCGTCTGCTCAGGAGGGGTTGTTGAATTATGTCGTGCAAGCAAACACGTTGTTCTCACCTTTCGTGAATGTCGCGGCCTCACTGACCTGGGAAGAATAAGGAGAATAAAGGAAGCAAATGGTGAGACGCCTCCCGCGTGTGGTTTCCCTGCGCGGGCTCGCCGCCCCGCCCTGCCCAGCGTCACCGGGCAGAAAGCGGGAGGCACGGGGTCCCCGCGGCCTGTCGCTGCGGCCGAGCCAACACCGTGATGCACGCAGCCTCCTCCCCCGGCCTGTCCGACCCCTGCCCCATAAACGCAGGCCCCGGCCCACAGCCAAGACGCAAGGGGCCCAAGGACCATCACAGGAAGTCAGAAAGGACTTTCAGGGCCTTCCAGGGGGTGGACAGAGGAGAATGCCAGGCGTTTAGGGCGAGAGGCACCTCCACATCCACGCGTCCCGGGCCGGCGCCCGGGCGTCCTCTCGCGGGCCAGCTCTGATTGACCGGTAGTGGGCGCCGGGGGCTCTGTGTTAAGAAGGATGCTGAAGCTGAGTCCCGGCCCCCTGGGAAAGGATGCCACATCGTCTCGGCTGTGTGCGCTCTGGGGACGGGAAGGGGCGACCGCAGGGATGCCCCGAGCTTCCATCCTGGAGCTTGTCCAGTCCCCTGGGCTTAGAGATAGGACCACCGAGGCCCGGGGAGGGACACGACCTGTTCCTGGTGGCCGGGGCGGGACTCAGGGCAGCTCACGTTCCTCACCTTCTGGAAACGGAACCCGTGCTCGGGCCTGCAGCGGGCCTGGGCCGTGCCGCCGGGCCTGGCTTCCTCAGGGGCCGACCACGCGCCCAGGCTGCGACGGAAGCTTCAGGAGCCACGGGAGTGCCACAGACGTCGGAGGACGCAGATGGGGACCCCTGTGTGAGGAGCGTGTCCGGGGAAGTGTCAGCGTGGAGCTGACGAAGTGCGTGTGACACCCCGAAGGCGCTCGTGGGCCTGACCCTGGTGCTTCTTTGCCATCAACACCCCATCTGCTTGAAACGACCTCGCAGCTGGGTTCTGTCCTGCCTGGCGGCCGCGTGGTGATGTCTGCTTGGTGACACTCCTCAGAAGTGCCGCTCCGTGTCCTCTGCAGCCCGGTGGGCCAGCTGTCCGCACGTCGGGCGGTCAGCATCCCACTGGAGTTTCTTGTTATCTAACCTATCATGAGCGCAACCCTGAGGGTTGTAAGAAGACAGCACCTTCACTCACACTCACACGACGCCTCAGAGAACGGGCTCTGTCCACGCCTCCGCCATTCGTCAGCATCCCGGGGCCTCCTCCAGCCTCTCTCTGGCGGAAAAGAGCTGAAGTGTCTGTCCATCGGTCGCCGGAAGCCCCAGTTCACTCCGCCTCACTCGCCGCCGGGCCGCTTGGAGCAGCATGTGTAAGTGTCCTTGGAGCCAGGAGAGCTGGGCTGTGGTCCCCGCCTTGCCCCTTGCTGCCTCAGCATCCCTGGGTCCCCTGAGTGGCCTCTGTGAACGTCTGTCACGAGGCTGCAGGTCCTGGGGATTTGGGCAGGGGCCTGGCATGGCACGGGGACCGAGAAGCAGAGAGTTACAATGTTGCTCGTCACCCTCCCAGCCGCACTGGGTAAATATGATTCCTGTTTTCCTGCGGAAGAAGCTGAGGCTTGCGACATGCGTCGCTACAAGCTGTCTGAGCATCTACTTTGACTTTGTAAAGTCCAATCATCACTAGGACAGGCTCCTTGATTTTCTCCTCGAAGCCTGAGTGAGCTGGGCTGAGCCCAGGGAAGAATGATGAATCTGCAGAGCTACGGAGGCCGTTTCCAGCCCGCGGAGAAGGTGGAGCGCAGTGTCAGCTCCTAATTTGCGATGAATGTTCCCCGAAAGTGGTGGCTTCCTGTCTGACTCGGCCTCACGCCTCGTCTTCCCCAGGGGCGTGCTTTTGCTGGGCCAAGGGACGCAGAAGAAGGCCCCCAGCCTTTGGCGTCATCCTCATCTACCTCCGGGGGGTCCAGAGACGCTTGGATATCAGCATCCGGTTCTGCGCCTTCTGCCAGTTCATATACGACACATGGCACAAAGCCGGGGGGTCACTGGGGCAAGAAGAAGGGGGAGGCCTTTGAACTTCATGGAGAAAATGTTCATGGCACCCCCAGGCCTGTGGAGGAAGGGAGGAGCCCAGCGGTGACTGTACCGCCTTGGGGACGGGGACAATGGGATGGAGAGGGAAGAGATGGAGCTTTGTGGGTTGGTGACTTGAGTTTGACCACAGACGTGACAAACAGGTCGCCACATCTCTGAGACTCATCTCTCCATCTCTAGAATGGGCACAGGAAACCCTGCCCCTTGGGCTACTACGGAGAGTCCACGGGAACATATTTTACAAGCTTGGAACCTTCGGCATCAAAAAGATCTGGAAATAAAAATGGGCTGTTTTTAGAGAAAAGTGTAGCTGCTTTAGAAAACAGCCTGGCAGCTTCTCCAAACAGTAAACACGACGTTACCATGTGACCCAGCGGTTCCATCCCAGGTATCTACCCACCCGAGGGAAGTGAACACGCTCATCGCTGACACAGAACTTGAACGTGCATAGCAGCATTACTCATACTGGCCAGGAAGTTGAAACAACCCACATGTCCATCACCCGATGAGTGGATAACTGAAGTTTGGTATATCCATGCAACGAAATATTATTCCACGATGACAGGAAATAAAGCACTGATACATGTGACAACATGGATGAACTTAGAAAACATTATGCTCAGTGAAAAAAGTTATAGATTGTGTGATTATGTGAACCATCCAGAAGAGGCAAATCCATAGAGACAGAAAATAGATTAGTGGTTGCCTGGGACTTGGGGGGGATAGGGAGTTTGGGGTGGAGGTAACAGCTAAGAGGTATGCAATTTTGTTTGGAGGGTAAAGTTGATTTAAAAAAAAAACACAGCCATGCCTGATTCAATAGGCATCATTTTCAAATGTGACATTCCAGACAAGACTGTGGTTTTATAACCAATTTTTCCATACAAAGTAGGGAGACTCAGAGTTCTTGAATTCAGCTACTAAAACCAAGGCAAATAAAATTTACTTTTCAAGTTTTTCCTTCACGAGCTCCATCGTGTCCTGGGATTAACTGTATCCCCGGATTAATTAGACACAGGTCTGCAAGGCTACGACTAATTTAATAATAACACTGTTATTAACATGCAACATATTCACTGTTCTCTTTCATATATTCTCAAATAAGCATTAAAAAAAATTATCAGTTTCAATTTCCAACACAGAAAACATTGATAGCTACAACCCCAAACATCAAAAGTTCTTTGAGGTTCTTCATAAATTTATGAGAATTAAGGTATCTGGAGAGCAAAAAAAAAATCTAAGAAATGTTGCTTTAGCATGAAATACTGTTTTTCTAGGGGGGAAAAAAAGATTGTAACAGTTATATCTCTCTATCACTGTTGCTTCTGGTATAGTTCCTACCACTTATAACATCAATTACAACTTTTAACCAAAGTAAATAACTTCTCTTTTATAGAGCAAACGGTGGTTAACTGAGAACTGCTACCACAGAGCAGCATTTTGGCAAACTAGCAGGGCTCATGAATTCATATAACTGTCTATAGCCACATACCTCCCTTAAAGAAACTGTAAAAGTAGCAAAAATATATATATTCATTAACATGGCCCAGAGCATATAACAATGAGAAGCAAATGTCTACAAATTCAAAATTATGCTTAGTAATTGACATTTCAGTATTTATTTTGCTTAGAAATGATCTGTGTATCCAATGATTACTTATTAAATAATGCAATGTAATATCAGTCCAGGGTTTAAATTACTTAAAGATCTTGGAAATTCTCTTCAAGCTGACACATTACAAAACATAATTACTGCTGAAATATAGAGTTTGTCAGAATAATGATTCAACTTAGTTGAACACAAATTCACATTTTTTTCATAGCCTTAAAAATTAACTAAGAATAATTAGCTTATTTGATCAGCCAAATGAATAAGTTTAGGAAAAAACATACCTAGTAGAATAAAATGTTGCTCCCATTATATATAGCACTAATAAATTAGAGAAGATGGATGTTTCTATTCAATCAAAATTATTAAACTAAAAAAAATTATTAAGCTAGTCTCATTTGCCAAAGATTTTCCTTAATTATATAGATTCCTAAAATGCTTCTGAGTTAGATTTAGCTAACACGTTTAAAGTATTAGAAGTTTAATGTCTTTATTTTCTGATAATTTTAGGAAGTAATTTCTTTAAGTGTTTAATTATTTCCATAAACCAACCAGAATCTGTTTCTTTAATTTAAGAGACTTTGTAATGT
The DNA here is from genome assembly GCA_004027375.1 of Macroglossus sobrinus. Taxonomy (NCBI): domain Eukaryota; kingdom Metazoa; phylum Chordata; class Mammalia; order Chiroptera; family Pteropodidae; genus Macroglossus; species Macroglossus sobrinus. The sequence goes on along the minus strand of PVKZ01005894.1, from coordinate 31,790 downwards.
AATTGATTAACGCCCTCTGGAGATAGGAAAATGTCAAGTACACAGTGAAAGGCAGAGGTCTTTCTGAGTGACAGACACGTGGACGTAGGTATCTGTAGAAAGCTCATAGCGTCAAGCCCACCATTTTCGGTCGCCGCTCATGAAAACACACAGGACCAAATATCAACCGTCTGTTCCTTTTTCTGGTAGGCTCAACATTCTTACTCGATTTGAGTTCCAAATAGATGGACAAATGAAAGACATCTTATCAACGAGCTCTTATTCTCAACAGCCGGCCACAGCACGACCCTCTAGCTTTGGGGTTCACTATGCAGAGCCCAAGCGCCTGGGAACCCTCCCCCTCAAGAAGTGATGCACGTGAGCATGTAAATACTCTGACTCCCTGGATCCCTCATCAGGACATTCCTGAGTTGACGCTACACTGTCCCCAGCACTTGGGACTGGTCCAAGTTGCCCATGGTGGGCCTTGGCTCACATCACGTCTTCGCTTAGGTTCCTCCCTTCCTGATCACCGGCCCCGTGCCAGGCTTTCCCGGACTTGCTTCCCAATCGATCCCTTTCACACAAACCCTATCCTGGAAGCTTCATCCCGGAAGGGATATTAGGGTCTATATTAAGGTAGACCCTAATATCCCCTTCTTGTTTAATAACCAAACCCAGGGAATATTCAGGGGCTATTGTCAAGGGTTAACCCTATGGACAAGGAAAGGCTCCATTTCTGAACCGTCCTGCGGGTAAGGGTGGTGCCATGTTGGTAAGTTCTGGATAATGAAATGTGAGAGTTCTAGAAGGTGATAATCAAAGGAAGGTGTTCTTTTGTCCTTTCTCCTTTCTCTTTCTGTCAACTTGGAGCAGAGACACAAAGGCTGGTGCCCCCGCCTCCATCTTTGATGCCGACCTTGAAGACGGAAACCGAGCATCGAGAATGGCACGGCTTGGGTTCCGGAGACACCAAAGTGCCACCCCGTCGGTCCCAGCTAGGGGGTGGGGGATGGGTTATCTGCAGCAGATCTTCATCTTGAGTGACACGAGGCTCAGCTTCAGGTCACTCTAATACAAAAGTTAGCATCTCCAACCCGTAAGCTACACAGAACTCAGGAACATGTTGGCGTATATTTTTCTAATCGAGTCTGCCTCAGAAATTTAGAATGCCAAACTGTGACCAAAAAAGGATAAGTGTGTTGTTGGGGTTATTTTGGCTTTAGTTTTCAGATGTCTCGTTGTGCCCTGAGGTCCACCACAAGCACCCTCACTGAGTAGTCACCTACTGTTTCTCAAGCTGTCACCGGGCATCTGCTCCTAACGCAGCAGCCGCCGTTGAGGATTATAAAGTAAGAATAAAGATGCTCAGGACGCAGATCTTGTTGGAGCTAGGAGCACCGCTGGGTTCGCATGCTGGAGCAAACCCATATCCATGACTCTGGCGATTTTGCCTTTGCAGAGAATGTGAGCACGCTATTGCAAAATATTGCTTCACACCTTGTAGCCACTTCCTAAAGAAAGAACTTTTCAAGCTGCTTCTTTTGGGTAACAGAAAGGTGATGCACCCCTCAGGGCGTTTGCTTGTGTGTTCAGTTACTTCATTAGGGATTCAATTATCTGTGTTGTTTTAGAACCCCAGTAAAAAAAAAAAAAGTGTGTCCTGGTGTGAAAGAAGTAGGTTTCGAGTCAGGAAGGAGAGGAGAGTGAGAAATCGAATATCCAAATGGATGACAGCCAGGCTGTGTATAAAAGCAGGCTTCTGACCTACAGCCTGCAGCAACCAGCCCAAGAGGACAGCCTGCTACCTGTCAGTCAGACTTGGAGGAAGTCAGACTGTTCTTTCTTATAATGATTCAGGAAGCCAAACCATCACCCCTATAACAATCAACCAAAATGGACAGGAGCTGATCAGTAAGTGACACCTTCCGTCCGTTCTTTCTCTGCTCCCACCTTAGGGCCAACCGGAGAACGTTCCGTGTGCTCCCCTACCCAACCACATAAACGTTCCACTTCCAGCTGTCCTGGCTCCAGCTGCCCCAGGCCAACAGCCTCTCCTGAAGCCCTCCCCTGAGGGCTTTCCATTCCTCTGCCTGCCTTTGAGTCTCTGCCAAAATGCAAGAGAGCGTGCTGACTCTTTGCCAGGGCAAGCTCGGATTGCATAGCTCTGCTTCTTCTCATTTGAGTGGTTTTCGTTTATTCCACAGGGGAGATCTCAGGCGTTGGAAGGAAAAAGAAGTGGACTCAGCTTCAGACTATGTGACTCGCAGCTTGTGTACCTCCCAGCAATCCCCTGGGCTAGTCTAGAAGTCCTTATTGGCCCCATTATGCAAATGAGGAAGTGAGGTCAGAGCAGGTAATGGTTAACTGGGTGGGATATTCCACTAGTCAGGTGTGTGCAAGGCTCTTACCCACCCTGAGCCATTTTAGTACAAAGAGGCAAACCAAACATGTTTGCTCTGCTGGGGAGGGGGGAGTGTTTATCTAAGACTTACAGCTTCTTCGGATAATAGATAAGGGCGTGTGGACTCTCTGATTTGTGTCAGAGCTTCCCTCCACAGTGCTGCTAGGAAGGCCTTTCTCTATGTGCTGCCCTAGGGCTGGTTCTTAGGGCCACGTTCAAGTTCACGCCCTGCGTCTCTTGTGCTGACACACTCAGGGCCATCAGCACAATAGGGATCATTCAGGACCAAGATAGGTATTGGTGCTTTTGAGGGTTCTAAGGCCAGAGGTGCAGAAATGGCAGGGCCCTTCATGTCCATCCTTCTCCCCCTCTCCCTGGAGACTCCAAGAGGCTCCACGCAAAGAGGAATGATGGTGAATTAGGGGTTAAGGCCACATTAGAGAAAGCCCAGCCATCAAAGCCTCCTCTAGTCACAAACCAAGCCCTTCCCGCCCCTGATGGCAGTGCCGGACCCAGTAGTTCCACGAGGGCTCACTGCTCTGTGCCCCAAAGAGGGAACCAGATGGGGGCCCACCCCTCGGAAGGGGCTGAGGGGGGCCTCAAGACGGAACAAGAACAAGGGCTCCTGCCTTGAAGTGCCGTAACCCCGCCCTTCAGTGATTGCTCTGGGTTCTGGCCAATCAAGTGCCCATTCAGCTCTCGGGAGTGACAGGAGGACCTGGGAGAGGGGACGCTGGGGACAGGCCTTGAACAGGGTGAGACCAAAGTATCCGCGGTCTCTCCTGGGTCGCTTTCTAGTGGCGATGTAAAGGTGTCTACCCAGAAACGGAAACCAAGCGTCCCAGCGACCGTGGGGAATGAATCCTTGCCTTCTCCCATGAAGGAAATCCCGGGTCCCGCCCGGAGCAGTGCACCGTGGATGCCCTTGAGATGAATGTTTGTCATAAGAGGAGCTTCGTTGTCAACGGCCTTTGCTGGGTGTCCGCTGTGTCAGGGGACTGTCCCGATAGGCCCTGGGACTCGGGATGGAAACAGAGGCGTGCCAGTGTGCTCTGATGGCAGTTTTGGAGACTGGTCCCTTCTCTCTGATGGCCTGGGGTGGTGTGGGGTGGGACAGCAGAGTTCACCCAGCAGACCAGGAGAGCGTGAGTCAGAGCAGGCCTCTCTGGGGACAGTGGACAGTCCACGCAATGGCTCAGAGAGACGCAGGGTGCGTTGTATCTGAGGAGCCATGAGGGGACCCCACGTGAGTGATGGGGAAAAAAAATCAGGTGAGGAAAAGCTGATGACGGCAAAGAGGAAAGCGGGGGCAAGATGGTGCCGGGTGCTAGGCCTGTGGGTGCTGATCCTGTGGGTGCTCTGGGCCCACGGAGGACAGCAGGGGCCCTACAAGAAATCCCAAGAAATACAGGAGAGTGGGGACACGGCTTCTTGCCGAGAAGTAATGGGGCCATTTCTGTGCGTGGGTTCTTTGATCTAAAAATATGCATGCCGAAAACATTTCTTTTAATACATGGAGTGGAAAAAATGTTTAGTTCTTTTTTAAAAAAAGAGGATAAATAGGCTTTTTTTTTTTTTTTTAATCAATAAACTGCAGGACAGGCTTTAATCACAAACTGAAATTTGGCCCGTCTGCTGCCTCTGTAAGCAGTTCTCGTGCATTAGCTTGCCCGGCACTCTCCCCCGGGACAGCGGGGGAAGTGGGGGCGGGGAGGGAGGCGCGGGGAGCTGTAATTATTTCCATGCTACTGACGGGGAAACCAGGCCTGGGAAGAGTCGGTTACCTGCTGAGGCTCCTCTCGGTGTATGGAGAAGCAGAAATTTGGAGGGAATAACATTTAGCAAAAGGATCTATAATGGCAAGTTTTTGCAAGATGGGAATTCGGAGCAGAAAAAAATGTGCACAAAGGGGTATTTGTCCAACTGAGTGCCTCGGTTTGGGGTTCCCCGAAAGTAAAGCCTGAGACAAGAAAGCGTTTGGGTGCAGGGAGCATATTTGGGACCCGATCCCAGGGAGCAGGAGTGAGAGATCTCGGGTGAGTGAGGTGGAGAAGGACATGTGACACCGGGAGAAGGTCACCGCTATGGGCGATGCTTGCTTACGACCCCGGGATCTTCGGGAAGAATACGGGGCCCTCCCGCTCTCGTCCTTCTTAGGGCCACGGGGCCATGGCTGATGCGGGGCCTGGTGGACTCCTGGGATCAGAGAAGGGCAGAGGTGTGCAAGACGAGCCGCACAGAATCCCGAAGGGACACTGCCAGCAGGACGTATGTGTGCAGCTCAGAGGACAGGTGGACCCAGGGGCCCTGGTCACCACGTCCATCTGCAACCCCAGAAAGGGATATCTGAGAGGCGGGTCTAGGAGACGAACTCGTCCCTTCTCCAAGCACTCTCAGCAGAGCCCAGTGTCCCGGCCCCGGTGGGCTTGGCTGTGGGTGTGCAGAAGGCAGAGCCATGAGCTCACAGGTGGCGGGCGTCAGGCGGGGCAGCTCCTCGTCACAGGCCCTGAGGAGCTCAGCTGCTTTGCAGGCACAAGCCAAGCAGGAAGGACACAAGGAGAAAGGTCTGCAGGGTGTAAACGTGCCCATCCAAGAAAGTGGCTTCGTGGAGGGAGAGAGGAGGCCGGGAGCAAAGGTCAAGCTTTCCCGATGGGGTTCGGTCGGGGTGGTGGGATTAGGAGATGGGGGTCCTCTGATCACAAGGGAATGAACTGTCCTGGGGAAAACATACACACCACCTCTAGGAGGCCCGGCAACGCCGGTAGAATCGGTGGCTCGTGTCCTCTAACACATGTGGCTGAGTGACCCTGAGGCGTGCCGTAGGGCACAGGCTGAGCTCACTCTCTCTCTAATCCATCGGCTTCATGTTCTAGAAGAAAGCTCTGACCACAGTGGGAAGGATGGAGCTGGCAGGAGCCAGCTGGAGGCTGCTGCATCCGTCTAGGCGAGAGATGGCAGGTCCCAAGCAGGGCGACAGCACAGGGGACGGTGACGTCACGTACTGTACATTCTGGGGCTGGCTCCGAGGGATTCCGGTGGAGGTATCACGTCCTCGAGTCCAACACATCTGATTTGTTCAGTTAGTCAGGACTTAAAAATATCAAGGCTGGTCAAGGCCTTCGGTGCTTGCAAGCCAATCCCTCTTTCCCTGTCATCAGATAGGACCAAAGTCAAGGTTGTGGGAGGAGCCAGGCTGCCGTGGACCGCCCCGTCTACCCCACCGTGTTCAAGCTGGATTTCTCAGAGCTGAGCTGCTTAAATCCATTAGTTTGAATACACGTGTACATGAACACACACACACACGCGCGCACACACACACGCGCGCGCACACACACACACACACACACGCACGCACGTGCGCACGCGCGCGCACACACACACACACACAGTGCTGTTTCGCATTTTAGAAGTTTATCTTCAGCCACCTTGAAAAACACCATTCTCTCTCCCCTCCGTACCAATTGGAAGAAAACAAGTCATTATGTGCTCAGAAGAGGAACGCATGCTCCCGTTTTCGTTGGCTGTACGTCTCGCAGATCAGCGTGTTGCATTTGTGTCTGTTGGAATCGGAGTCGAAGGCCTGCCAGGTCCTGCAGCCGACGCCCGTCGGCGGGGTGGATGCCTGCCCTATGCGCCGTGAGCTCCCGCAGGCCGTGGTCAGCTACGTCTTACAGGCCTCGCCCACCCACGTGTCTTTACATCCATGTCACGTTCCCCACGCGAGACGGCTAACACCCTCCTCTGGGAAGGAAAACACTGCTGACAGCCGCGGTGTCCTACGAAGAAATTTGAGGTGTTCTCCTAGGGATGCGTCAGCCTCCGGACAAATGAACACTCTCAGCTTACGCGTGTCACTCACCAGCCATCAATCTTCCCACTCGGCACGAATGCCGGAGGCTGATCTACATCCCGGTTCCCAGCACGAGCTCTGGATTTAGGTCTCATCAGGCGACGGAAGCGTGATTCGGGGTGAGAGCCACGTGAGATTCTTTCTAGGGGCGTCCGTCAGTTGTCTCCTCACCAGGAGGCATTGCCTCTCCTGGAGCCCGAAGCTGCCGGAGACCTGGGTATTCTGAGCACGAGGCCAGGTCGGTGTCATTTCTACAAACCCCCCACGCACTTCCTGAAAGGGGAGTCACGTGACTGCGTCAGCAGTGACACCCCCCCCCCCACCTGAGCCAGGCTGATTCCTGAGGGGAGGGGCCCTCTTGTGCTCTTTCAAGCTGAGGCCGGGGGCTGGGGGCCAGGGGCTGGGGCTGGGGGCATCGTCAGCGTGCAGGCCTGGCCCCGATTTACCAGCCACCACACGGAAAGGTCGCCCCATTCTACCAGATCTGCCGACCTTTCAAGAAAAGCCAGAAGTAAGGATTTTTATGGGATATAACATATTGGTCGCTAATTCGAAAATAATGGCTATGGCCAGATTCTGTGTGTGGGCCTGAGTTTGTGACTTCTGACTAGAATCAACTCCGTTAATATTTTTCCTTCCCTTTCCTTTTTTACCTCCCCACCTGCCACCCCCAAAGAACCAGTGCACATAACCTGGGCCTCCAAAGTCATATCGATAACTCGGGAAACAAGGGGCATCTTGATTTGAACTTTTAGACGCTGATTCCATTGTTTCAAAGCATTTAACTCAGTTACAGTCTCAGCCGTGGCTGGGACTGTGTCACTGGAGAAAGTGGGCTCCAAGAGCAGGTGGGGTTACCGAGATCCCGATTAGGGTGATTTGTATGAACCTTTGGGAGAACAAGTCGCATTTGTCTCCAGGCAGTTCAAACAAAGAAGCTTTTGTTTGGAACAATGCCCACTGTCTGCCGATCCTCAAAGAGCAGAGCTGCAGCTACATTTCTTGGGAATTTCCTTCCCTTTTCTGTCCTAGGAGAGCTCAATAAGATGCTACAGGTGACTCCTATCTGACTCTTCTCTCCTGATGGGATTGGAGGTGTGGGGTGGGGATAGGGGGAGACAGGGTCCTTTGGGGCCAGAGTTGTAGTTTCTGGCCCCAAAAACGATTCTGAAGGAGAGGGACAGAGGTGGAGACGGCCATGTAAGACGGGCTGGCAAGGCAGAAGGACTCGGGATACCGGAGGCTGAGGTGAGGTGCCCGCTGGGGGAGGGAAGCAGCGTCGGTTACGGGGTGCAGATGAGAGGTGAGCCCATCATCTGGGAGCGGTCTGCTGTGACTCCAGTGGAGAGAAGAGCCTGGTCTGTGCCTTAGCTTCGTCGTCACGGGCAGCTCCACTCGGAGGGGGACACAGGGTCATCTCGTCGTAGACGTCAGGGCTCTTTCCACTGCAGGTGATAGACAAGCAGCTGAGAGGGGCTTACGCGACGAGGGACTTCATCGGCCGATGCGGACGAAGCCTCGGGGGTGAGGGGGGGTGGGGTTGGGCGCATCGGGCACGGCCGGGTCTGGCACCGGTGGTGCGTCGGGGACCTCTCCAGCCCTGGTCTCTCGTTCCCTCCCACGTGGCTTCATGGGGGGTGGGGGGGGCTCTTGGCATGTATTGTCAGCGACGAGTGTCATGTCGGTGATGCCAGGCCATCTTAACACCGCTCGGGGAGGAGGGCGCCGCTCCCCTGGTAATAATCCCAAGAAAGCCTTGGGTTTGCCCAGAAGTCACCACACTGGGGTGGTGTCGAGGAAAAACACAGTTTTCCTTTGGCCTCACACCGACTCCTTCTGACGGCAGATGGCGTGGGGTTTGTCCACACCAGCCAATACTCGGACACCGGCCAGCTGCCCAGCAATTCAATTCAGGTCCGGCAGACCCCACGAGTGAAGAGCACAGCCCCGCAAGACTGCCCCCAGCCCCCCACTTCAGACACCAGTTGCAAGTTTCAATCAATCGATTTCTGAGCCTTCGCACTGCTGGCCGAGTGCCCTTCCTGAGTCTGTGCCCGAGAGAACGAGAGGAAGAGGAGAAATCCTTGAATTGTGTGAAAGGACATTTCTGCCATCACAACGGGGCTGTGGGTTTTCTTTTTTAATGATGCATTTCTGTATAAAAGCATACTTTTCAATGGCAAGGTGACTCTCCCTCTGGGTGGGGGGACGGGAGGGGGGCCTGAACGAGGGCTTTGAAGGTCTGGTGAAGGGTGAAACCTCGGTCACGAGCAGTACAGTAGGTCATTCTGTCCTCGGTCCACCTGCTGGATTTTCTTCCCATCTCCTGATTCAGATTTCAGAGACGGAGACACAACAGCCCCACGGAAGTGTCTGGGCGGGGCTAAGGAATGCCTGGAGTCGGGTTTTCTTGGCAGGAAGGTCTGGCTAATTTGCTTTGGAACCAGCTGACCTTCAGCTGAGCCTGGGACCTCCAGCTGAGCCCAGGGCTCAGCCTGTTTTTGGTGACCGAAAGACAGTCTGGGTGCCACGTTTACCTTCGATGAAAAGAAAGTTCAGGAAGGCTAGAGAGAGGACACCTGTGGTGTCAGCCTATACTGGCTAGAGTTCCCAGGCGCGAATGAACCTACCTTGGGGTCCCCGGTCAGGAGAGGCAGACTGTCACTGAGCACCCAGAGGACATTTACTCCCGTGCCGTGCCCTTGGCCAGCTTGAAATGACTACAGGAGAGAGCCAGCCCACAGCTCTGGCCTTTACGCCCAGGTCCATGATCAGACACCTGAACCCCTTTGCTGTCCCTGCAAGTTCCTGCTGCTATTCTCCTGCAGAAGCCCCGCCCCTGCCATCAGCGTTCAGCCACTACTCACTTGCATCCTCCACCGCTGCCTTCCGACCCGTGGTCTCCTCACATGAAGACGCCCACGTCTTCAGTGTTAATCAGGGGTGTGACTGCATGACTCCTTGGAGCCCTTGGCTCACCCCAGTGACTTTGACCCCTTTTATGACACAACCCCCCCCTGAGGTACTATGGGAAGGACTAAAAATTTTTCAACCAACCCTACTAAGTGTTGGGAAGGATGTGGAGAACCTAGAATCCTCAAACACTGCTGGTGGGATGCAAAACAGCGCAACGACTTTGGAAAATAGTTTGGTAGTCTCTCAAGAAGTTAAGCATAGAGCTAATAAATAATCCAGCAAATGTCTCCCGAGAGACGTGAAAACTGACGTGCGTGCAAAGATGCGGCCGTGAGTATTCGTTGCGGCTTTGTTTGTGACAGCCAAAAGCCAAGAACACCCCAAATATTCATCAACAAGTGAATGGATTAAAAAAAAAAATTGTGGTTCGTTTATACCATTGCTCACTGGGGCTCCTCCTTTGGGAACTCTTGCCCTTGGAGCTTTCCTGCCCCACTGTGAAGCCACAAGAAGATGCTGTGTCAAGGAGCACCTGGTCAGCAGCCCTGGCTGAGCACCCAGCCACCAGCCAGCTCCAATGGCCACCTTGGATGTCCCAGCTCCCAGATGGCTGTAGCCCGACCATCATCCCATGGAGCAGAAGAACCTCCCAGCGGATCCCAATCCAGCCGCAAACTCAGGAGAGGTGATAATATGGTTGCTGCTTTAAGCCACTCAGTTTCGGAGTGGCTTGTGATGCAGCAGCAGATAACCCAAATGCGTTCTTAGCGGTTCTGAACCTATGTCCTACTAGCTTGGCGGCTCTTGTGTAAAAACGAGGTCTGTTTAGAAGTATCCCCTGCAAATGTCCTGGAGTTGCCCCTTGAATTGACTTGGGCCACACATCCATCCGGGAACTAGTGTGACCATGGCCGAGGAAGGTACCAGCCAGCCAGCCCTGGGGCATGCGTCCAGCCCTGGGTCATGCGTCCAGCCCTCAAACAGTGGCACCCAGACGGAGAACGGGGACAATCCTCTCTCCCAGAGGAAGGTCAAGGGCAGTTGGCAGAAGGTAGGCAACGTGTGTGGGCAGAGCAGGCCGCAGACTGGACAGCGGGGGGCGGGGCAGGGTCAGAGCAGGACTCTGAGTGACTGGACAATGGGGGGGGGCCCAGCAAGGGGAGGAAACTAGCAGTTTTGGGATCTGGGGGTGTTTCTGTAGCTACAGCAAGATTAACTTTTATGTTGTTTACAGAGGATAATTTTCAGTGAAGCATCACACCAGGGCTGGGACATAACATAATAAGATCTCAATTGTTGATAGCTATTATTGTTTCATTTTTATTATTATTCTTACTAAATAGTAGCTATACGTATTAATAATAGCTCTTCCTTCCTCTGCAGACTTTAGCCTGTATTTGGTCCCCGCACAGGCTCTATTTACGAAGAGGTACATTTGGCTCCGTTGGAAGGCCTGTCCCCGGTCTACTTGGCCCCAGTATGTAGAGTTTGACAAGTGTCGTGCTTGTCTGTTTGAAAAGATGTTGCCTTATTAACTTTAGCCACAGGGACTGAACTCCGATGTAACTTCTCATCTAGAGACAAATAACTCAGCCTGGCCTCGTCCTGTCTGGTTTCAGGGTTTCCATGGAGACGGAGATGGATACAGAGGTGGCTTTGAACGCTTTGACACCTTCTCATGCGGCCAGGAGACTGGCAGTCCTGGGGTGGGGGCTCTTCTGTGAGTCGGTGGCAAGCGGTGAGGGAGATGTGTGTGTGTGTGTGTGTGTGTGTGTGTGTGTGTGCATGTTTATGCATTGGACTTGACGTTACATACCCACGCGTGCACGGGTGGTCCTCTCCACGCGAGACAATGTACTTCCGGAAATCACGGCGAAAGGCCACCGATGACCTGTGACTGCTCGGATCAGTCCTGAGGTTTGAAAAACGTTGATCTAGTGCCAAGGTTCTGCCACACGTTCCTCAAAACTGTGTTTTTCAACGCGTGACACCATGTACGTAGGGTTACCACAAAAATGATATGCATTTTTGAGAAACCAGTGCGTGGGGAGGTAAAGCACGTGCTTCGTTACTAACCCATTAAACGGAAGAGCGGGCGGCCATTGCATGGTCTGACACTGATGAGCAGAAAGCTCTTTTGAGAATTTTTGCAACCACTGTACTGTGATTCGGACACACCCGTGATTACCATTGGCGATAAAGCCACGGGTGCTGAGATGACCCCGGAGTGCCCCCTACATTCATAATTGTAAATTTTAGAAGTTCGTGAAAACCAAGCATCATTTCCCATTCAAGCTGGTAGAATCCAAACGGCCCTGGGCCCCCGATGGGGATCCCTGGTCTAGCTGACCCACACTTTATCTCAATAATCTCTAATATTTTATTGTAGCAGAAATGAAGGCACTGAAAGGAAGAAGCAGGTGAAGGGTGTTCGCTCAGCAGCTGTCAGAACAAGCCAGAGGGGCTGTCTGCTGCCCACGGTGGACCATTTTCTCCGCCATCCATTGAGTCTCATTGGTCAGATAAAGAAGCATTGATCCACACCCCAAGTAGACTTACAGACACAATTTTTGGGGGTGCTGGTCACTGCGGATGGCTGATATTTAAAAGTTGGGGAAGGAGTAAGAGCTACAGAGAGCTTTAAAGGTAGCAAGTGTACTGGCAAGGGCTGAACAGGCGAGAACCCCAAAGCCTGCCCCTCTCCCCATCCCCTGCACCCCCTCTGTCCTGGTCTATAGCAGGGACTGCCGGGTGCAGGTGGGTCCCGCAGGCTGAGTCGTTTCCGGTCAGCTGTCTTCTCCTGGGACAAAGAACATTTTTCGGAGGTGGCTGTGTGGGTATCTCAGGGCCGACTGGCTGCCGTTATGATACAGGTGTGAGGCCTCAAGGAACATCCACTCAGGTTGTTAATAGGTTGACATTAAAAGAAGGGAGGGGAAAAGGCAAGGAGCCAGAGTCTGGACCGATTTAGTTGCTAAGTACATACACCCTGAAGGACGGGTGTGGGAGAGAGTGTTTTATCAGCTCCCCGGCTGGCTGTCGGGGAAAAGGCCCCCGCTTGCTCACACGTCTTGGAGAAAGTCACTTGGAGACTACAACTGTTGGGTAAATAATATGTTTTCTTGTCTCTTTGAGGCCACGTTGGGGGGTGGGGCGGCAGAAGGATTCGGAAGTTGCAGAAAATCGCCCGAGAAGCTGCTTCTGCTTTTTTATGATTGATTCGAGGGCCCTAAGAGGATGCCAAGTCCTTCTACTTTCCGATATTTTATCAAATGCATATGGCGCTCTGTCGTGGTCGAACTGGAGCAGGAGACCAGCTGTTCGCACGACGCGGGGCGTGTGACGGGTAATTTTGTGGACCCACTCGGCCAGGTGAGCACATCCGTCGTGGCGTCCAATGCCAGGTGCTGCTGGGAGGTTCTGTAGATGTGGCGTCTGTAGCTGACTGACCGTAAGTAACGGAGCTTGCAGGGTGGCCCTTGGTGAGGGAGGGGGCGCTCATCCAATCGGTTGTAGGCCTTGAGACCAAGAATGGAGGTTTCCTGGGAAGAAATTCTGTCTCAAGACTGCCTGCGTGTCCAGCCCACCAGCGCCATGAACTTCAGACTCACTAGTCGCCATAATCACATGGGCTGATTCCTTAAAACAAATCTCTCAATATTTTTGGGTCTATTTCTCTGGAGAACCCTGACTAATACCTGAGGGACCTGCCTCATTTTCTCTCTTTCTTGAAACGTCCTCGCTCCTTGGTTTGTCACTGCGACCCTTTGCCTCTCTTCTCCGTCTTCATCCTTCTCTCCTTCCACTTGCCCCATAAATGTTGGGGTTCTCCGGGTGCCTCTGACTGAATGCACCCTTTCCGGGGGATCTCTTCACTCGTTTGGTTTCAACCTTCTCCTGGAATCTTGATGATTCCCAGATCCTCATCTTTATTCTAGAACTCTCCCTCCTTCTTCAGCATCATCTGACCTCCCCACCCGAGTCCCCACCTGCACCTCGGACCCCACGTAGCCCCCCCACGCCCTCCGTCTCAGTTGGCAGGGTTCCCGCCTGCTGGCTGCCCACAGCGGTACCTCCCCTGCGAACAAGCCAGCCGTCTGTGTTTGCACCTGATTTCAATTAAAAGCGATGAAAGTGCTTTTTTCATTATTCAAATGAACGAGATCGGATTACTCTGAGGCGTAATCATTATTCCCACCCCGATTTCCGTAGTGAGATAATTGGCTGTCTCCGCCCCGTGTCACCTGAAATTAGTGATAGATGCACCTGAGTTTTTAATCAAAGTAGGAAATGATCACCGGGGCCGGTCGAGAGGCACAGCAAGGTTGGCCGATGGCAGCGACCGGAACCCATCCTGGAGAGTGAGCGAGAGGGACGAGGTGAGTCTGGGGAGACTGGCGGAGAACAGAACTCAGGGGCACTTTGGGCCTTGATAAGGACCCTGTTCTTTGCCCTAAACACAACAGGAAGCCACAGGAAGGTTCTGGAGGGGGTCGGGAGATGATCAGGTTGGCGTACTGCAATCATTCTGACCTCGATGGGGGCCAGAATCGGGCAGGAATGGAGCCCGAACTCCTGATTCTGCTTCAGTCACCCTGCGATGGCATCAGTGGCATTGAAAAGTGTCCTGTGTGGCTCTGACACGGAGCCAAGGTGAGACCTTTGTGCTCTTACTCAGTCGCCCAAAGCTCGAGACCCCACTGCAGCCCCTCAAGATGGATTCACGCAGCCACAGCCTCTGCCTCCCCAGCCCGGCCGCCTGGAGCGCTCGAACCCCCCACGGGCAGCCTGGGCCTGCAGGCGCCTCCGATGGCTGGGAAATTCTGCACCTCGAGTCCCATCTTCTCCATCCCTTTAATCTGCCCCTTGGCAGAGAGTAAACCTTCCAGTTCTGGTCGCAGTGATCTCGGCTTCCTTCTTCTATTTTCTCTTTCTTTACGTAGAATGCAGGCGTGTAGGACGAGACGGTAACAAGGTAAATTGGAGGGCAGATGGAATGTCGTGTGCTGGACCTCCAGGCCCCCGATCCTCTACTTTTCAAAGTCTACACAGTTTCGAGACAAAACATACCAAGGTGCGCTATTCTGCACCTTGCTTTTTCTAAACGTGAAGATACATTCGAGAGATCAGTCTAACTCAGCATCTCAAATGCCACCTGATTCTCTTCAAAGCTCCGTGCGCCGTTTAAGAAGCCTGTGACAAAGTCACCGTATGTGGCCAGTTCCCCGACTGACAAATAATAGGTAGTTGTCAGTCTTTTGCAACCATAAGCCAAGCAGTCCTTAACGCCCTTGCCTCATAGATATCTGTTGGTATAGATTTTCTACGTGATAAATTTATAAGAACGCAGCCGCTATATCGAAACCGTGCGCGTTTCAGATTGTCATACACATCACCAGACTGCCTGCCACCCGACGCGAGGGTACATGCTGTCACCAGCGAGCTAAGAGAGTGCCTGGTCTCTCCTCACTCTGGGGAGATGGGCCAGTCTGGAATGCTGCCCTGGAGCGGGGTTGCCCCACACCGAACCCACTCTTTCTGTGCGACCCAAAGACCACGGTGAACGTGGGCCCTCCCCTCTCCTGTTCCACTCACTCTGCGTCTTGTCGCAAACCCCACGCCGAAGCTGCCCTGGGGACCACGGTCACATCCCAGACGTTCAGTCATCAGCTGCTAAACCACGTTCCCCCACCCCCCCCCCCGGGAGCCTCGGCTGCTGGAGGTGTGTACGCAAGCTGCAGTCACTTCCATTTAACTGTAGAATTAATTTCCTGCTGCTGCTGTAACAAATGACACAGATTAGGTGGCTTCAAGTAACAGATGTATTACCTCACGGTTCTGTTGTTGACATCGAGGTGCCAGCAGGGCTCTGTCCCTTCTGGAGTCTCTGGAGGACAATCCAAGCCCTCGCCTTTTGCAGCCTCTATAGGGGTTTCCTGCGTTTTTGGCTCCCGGCCCCTTCCTCCAGCTCAGAGCCGGTACCCAGCATCTTCCAGTCCAACTCTGACTCCCATCGTCACATCTTCCCCGACTCTCCTGCTTCCGCCTTCCATCATTGAAGGACGCTGTGGTTACATCGGTCTCACTTCCATAATCCAGGAGACTGTCCCTGTCTTAGGATCCTTAACCTAGTCATATCTGCAAAGTTCCTTTCGTCTCGGTCACAGGGTCTGGGATTAGAACGTGGACATATTTAGGAAGCTGTTTTTCTGTAGACCCCATGCTACATAAAACATCGTCTTATAAAGGTGAATTGCTTCAAGTGCTGCTTGAGTATAACGGGCTTTCGGTGAGGGCCTGGCTATCTTTCCTTCTACGGGGACTGTAAATTACGTGCCACCCGGTGCCCAGTGCTGAGCCGAGCATCCTCGGGGCTGGAGGGAAGAATGACAGGAACAACCGACATGTGGACCTGTGCCCTACAATTTATAAAGACCATTTACATCCATTATCAGGATCTATTTCCCATCGCCAGGTGAGGAAGCCGCCGGAAGTCATGTGGCAGGTGCATGCCGGCAAGAGTCTTCTGGCCCTGAAGCTGCCACTCGCCCCTGCACCATGTCCACCTGCATGAATGCCATGCTACCAGCCCACACAGGGTCCCCAGTAAAAGTCCTTGAGACTTTTTTTCGTCTCTGGGTTTCTGGAGCTGCCTCTTTCCATTTTGGGTTGGAATAAGCGGTCCCTTTGACCAGTTTATACGCTTGTTCCCAAGTTTTAACCAGCCAGGACTCATGACAGTCTCGTCACTGAGCAGGTCAGGCCTGGGACGGCCTGTCCAGGTCCCCGACAATGCGGAGGCGTAGACGTTGAGGGACTGGGGACATGCCCAAGGTCACAGGAGACTCAGAGCAATGGGGCCCCTCTCAGTGACCCCCACCATCTCTTGAGGAGGTGTTGCCCTAGGAACTGAAAGCTCTGAACACCCCAAAGAGTCTGCCTGCCCGTCGCTCCAGACGATAGGATGAATTTTCATGATGAACGTGGAGGCCGAGCTGGGAAGGGACATCAGCGGAGTGTCTACTAGGTCCCAGCGCTGTCCAGAGGGAGCTCACTCAGGGCCCCTAACCGCTTAGGTACCCTCATCGCCACTTCACTGACGGTGGCCCTTGGAGGTCGAGATTATGAAGACGACAATGAATGAATTCTGACTCGCGTCATTCTAGTCCCCAAAGCCGTGACTTTTGTGCTGAGCAGAATTCCAAGTTAAAAAGTAACATCTGGCACCTGCCATGTGGGAGGACAGAGTCGGCACCGTCGGCATCGCCCCCTCCCCCTCCCCCTCCCCCGCAGGTAGGTTTGCAGCTGGTTGGATTAAAGCCTGTGCAGCCGGCTGGAGAGGCAGGGAGGGAAGGTGGAGGCTGACTGTCCCCTGGATGTTGTCCAGTGACATGGGAGCAGGTGCCAGAAGCCTCTCCCAACCAAGACGGGAGAGCAGAGGTCCCGCTGAGTGCTGCCGGCAGCGGGAGCAAAACATCACACAGCCCGTTCTCAAGTTACATCACCAGACAGATAACTGACCAGCCCGGGAGCTGGAGGCTTGTCTAGGAACGCTCTTGGGGCTGGCTTCGATGGCATTTGTTGGAGTTGAGCTTCATGTCCACCTCCCCTTCGATGCAGACCCCATCTGCTCCTCCGTGGGCCTGATCCCACAGCTAGAGACGCAGGCTCGCAATTACCCAGCTCCTGTGCATCCTTCCTGTCCTCCTTCTCTCCGAGTTTAATTTCCGTGAGAGGCGCTGCCTTGAGCTTGTTTAAAACCCTGCAATTACGAGGAGGCACCTAATGAGACCAGGAGCGAGCTTCTGCACTGCACGGCTTGCTTTTTTTCCTTTTTTTTCTTTTTAATGAGATAAACAGAGGAAAATGTCACACAGAAGGATCGCTCCGTTTCTTTGATGACTGAAAGGGTACCCAGCACTGCCAACAAGCATGCTGCAATTGGCACGAGTGTCGGGGGCAGGGGGGGTGGGGATCCCTGGGACCCAGGGGCGTCTTGGCCTTACTCCTGATTGTCACTGGACCTCGCCGGGCTGAAGACCCACTGGCCAGTGCTCCCAGGCCACTGTCAGCAGGGGAGTGGCCCTGAGAGTCTGCGGCTGCCTTTCCAAGAGAGGCTGGTTTTCTCCCTGAGCTCATTGTGGGGCCACAGCGGGGGAGCTGGGACCTGCGAGCAGCATGCGTCACGACGGGTGTTTTGACTTGGGAGACAGCATGCTCCGAGGCGACAGAGAAATCTGTCACGCAAGCGCCACTCACACACACAGTGTGGCGAATCCCGGGGGTTCAATTCCAGAAGCATTTATTTAGCGCCTGCTGTGTCCCTGGCTCTGCGTGGAGCACTCGGCACTCGGCACAGGGACAGGAGTCAGAGGAGGCCCTGGCCTTCTTCAGACACTGATGGAGAGAAGCAGGGAACCAAAAGGCAGGTGTGAGCACTGAGGTCCTCCCCACTCCGCCCAAAGCCACTCCCTGCCTCCAGGGTTAGATTCAGCAACGAAAGGAAAGGACCTGATTGAGGATTAAGTTTTTTCTTGAACCAACACCCACTTCAGGCTGATTCTTCTTCCCCAAGGGGGAGCCTTGTCCTTGCCCTCTTCCCCTCCCTTCCGCCCGCCCCCCAGCTGGAGCCCAGCACAGGCTCAGGGGTTCTAGGCCAGCCTCTTCCCTAGGCCTACATGGGAACGGCTCAGTGCCATGGGCCCCAAGCTTGGTGTCACCCTGGGGCTCCCTGGCTTGCTCCTCGGACAGTGCAGATGCCAGCCCCCTTGCCACAGGTTCTGAGCGTGCGGGGTTCGGGTTGGGCCCAGGAGGTGTGTTTTCAGGGATCAGCCCAGGTGATTCCTATGCGTGGTCAGGTTTGGGAACCGCTAACGTAGAGCCAAACGATGCTTTTCCCACCTCCAGCTGGGGGTGCTGGCAGGTGCCTCTTCCCCTCTCTGGGACATTGTCCCCATCACTGGAGGATGTCTGAGGTCCAAGGCCTCTCACTACCGGTGTGTGTACAAGGCAGACCACCTGGGCGCCCGCCTACAAGTCTGTCCTTCCTTCACGAGCCATCTGAGGAGAGAGAAGAGCAGGTGAGCCTAGATCCCAAGCTGATTCCAGCCCCTTCACCTGCGTCCTGGGCGACCTAGGCCGGGTCCCCCCCCCTCTCTGGGCCTCAGTCCCCGGAGGTAAATCCGTGAGGGTTTTCAGCAGGTAACCACCGCTTTGTATTTCTTTTCCTTTGGGAGTTTTGCAGGGCAGAGAGCAAAGCACCCGGAGGCAAAATAAAGGGTGCTGGGAGGAGGTCCCCTGTCTCAGCTATGAGACAGAGGGACAGCTGTGCAATGCACTCCAGGCATGGGCACTGCCATCACCACACGGCCTGTCTCTGGGCGCTGGGGCCCTGTGAGGGGCTGGAGGGAGGGTCTACCCTGCGTCCAGCCTGACCCCAGGAGAGCTGGGCTGCTCACCCGTGGTGACTGTCTAAAGCCTGGACATGAGCCCAGGCCCTTGCCAAACTCTGCTCATCCCTCTCCCTACTAACAGCTCTCTGGTTAGCGGGTTGGGGGAACCCACGAATGTCCCGCCTTGCACGCCACACCTGAAGAGCTATTTAAATAAAGGAGGAGAGAGGTTAACCCCGCCCCCATGAAACTCCAAGGTGACACTTCTCATTCTCTTGCTGCCCTCCACCATCTGCATCCACCTCCCAGCCCTGCAGGCTCTTAGTTTCCTCCCTGCCCCCGCCCCTCCCCAACCTGTACTCCAAGCTTCCTGCTCCACCTTCCTGCAGGTGAGGAGATATGGGGGACGGGGGAGTACAGAAGAAGCCCCTTTATGAATGTCCCACCAAGGTGTAAGTGAGGTCACTACACTAAGGATTCTCAAACTAGTTCCACAGACAAGAATCTGTCCGTAACATTGGGTGGAAAAAAGTCCCTCTTCCTCTTCAACCTCCAGCTCAAATGCAGCATTACTTTTGATTATAAAGGAGTAAGAGGCCATAGGGAGCTTAGCCGGCCTGGGACTTTGTCACCAGTGGAGATGGCAGGTACCGTCACATGACTTTACGGTTGCTGCAGATTTTGAAACATCGGTTAGTCTCATCTTTTGAAAGGGTGGTAATTCTTAGACGGTCTAATGTTTAGTATGGTAGCAACGAAGCGCATATATTTCCTTTTGTTTATTATTATTATTACTTTTTTAGGCAAGGCAACTTTTGGTTGACCTTACAGATTGCAATAAACTTGTCAGCTTACAATCCCTTATTTTTTTTTATTTTTTATTTTTAATGTTTACACCTATAGCACCTGGTCTTCCTAGGGGGTCTCCCATCCAAGGACTGACCAGGGCTGACCCTGCTTAGCTTCTGAGATCAGTCGAATTCGAGCGTGTTCAGGGTGGCGTGGCCACAGACACACATATATTTCCATATTGCAAAAATATTTTTAAAATATTGGGCAACTACCTTTTGATATAACTGGTTTCTTTTGAGACTTCGTGGATTTTACTTGATTTTTTTTAAAAAGTGTCATTTGGAGGACTCTGTAAGGTTCACAGGCTGCCAACAGGGCCTGGGCACACGAAAAGTTAAAGACTGACCCTCTGAAGCAAGACTTGTGAGCGCAGATGAATTTCATCTTGTTAGAACCGTGGGCAGGTGGAAAAGCAAAGAATTTTTGATAATGGTGAGGGAAGGTGATTTTGAGTATTTGTTGAAATTCCCAGGAGCTAGAAGAGATCTAAGTGATACAGAGCTTTATTTGTTAAATCACCTTTATTCCGCTTTAATTTATGTACCGTAAAATGCATATGCTCTCTATGCGCATCGTTCAAAAAATAGTGGTAAAAAAAAAACAAAAAACGTGATCATCGTAGTCACTTTTAAGTGTGAAGGTCAGCAGTGTTCACATCGTTGTGTAAAATGCACCCGTTTGAAGTGTGCAGGTCAGTGAGTTCTAACAAGACGTTTGTCAATACATTTGTGTAACCACCAGGACACTTAAATACACAGCATTTCTACCATCCCCAGAATGTTCCTTTGGGCCCCTTCAAAATCTCAAACCCCAGTAACCATGACCCCCTCTTTGTCTCTGCAGCCCAGTTTTACCTTTTTTCTTTTTAAAAAACTATTTCCTATCAATGGAATTCTATAAAATATACCGCAATGGTTTATCCACCTGTTGATGGACATTTGGGTTGTTTTTCTCACTTTTGATTATCACAGGTAAAGTTGCTGTGCACGTCCATGGGCAGGTATTCGGCAGACACCTGTTTTCATGTCCTCGAGGAGAACCCCGAGGAGTGGGGTGCTGGGTCGGTCAGCAGGTGAGTGCATGTTTACCTCGTATTAACGATTAATTCCATCATAAAAATATATTGCAACATTTGATATGTATTCACAAAACACAAGCATTGTAAACAGAGCAGGTGACATTGGCCTTGGATGCAACGATCTTGAGTCCCATTGCAACAGAAAACAGCAGTTGGCAAGTACGTTACATGAAAGGAAACATTGGCACATTGGTAATTTTTTTTAATGGAGCCATACTTCTGTTTGATAAATTAGGAGAAAGTACAGTTAAAGCTACAACATGAACAAAGTTGGAGGATGCTAAAATTGGATTTCATTTGCTTTACACGGTTTCTGTTTGGGAACATTCGCTCACATGCGTGTGCTCACGGACACACACATCTGTGGGTGCCTTTGCGCCAACATCGATACTCAGATGTCCCACCCACTTTCCTAGGAGCTGACACTGGGGACAGAACATTGTACAGGGGCCAGTCATTTATGGATCCCTTTGTCCCCAGGAATGAAATATCTTTTATTCTCCTAAATCACAGTTTTCAAAAGTACTTTTGAAAATGTCCAAATAGAACGTCGCCATGCAGAACGCTAGACCAGCTGACACGGACCTTAGGTCTCTGTCATGCGGCCCCTCCAATGCCCCCAGCTAGGGTGATGCGAGCTCCCCCAACGCGCTTTGCACAGATGCCCCCCCAAATAACGAAATCTATGAAAACTGAGGAATGGGAGAAATCAGACTTCGGTGTTCTCACTCCTTGGAGCTTCTGGGAGTTCTAAGGGTGGCGTCTAATCTAACCACATCTTCCCCGGGTCCTGGGCAGGGTTAGTGTGGGAGGTGGGCGTGCCCCATCAGCGGGGATGGGTGGGGTGGCTGAGCTGGTCTGCCGGCATCCACGCACTCCACGCTACAGCAAAGGGAGAGATCTATTTCAGCTGGGAGCTGCCTCACCCAAACTGGATCACGCGCATCCAGATGGCAAGGGTATAAAATCCCTTCCCCAAATCGGTCTAAGTCAACAAAACCCGGCCTCTCCCAAAGTTTATGAAGGTGCCCCATGTGGATGATTTCAGTCTGTCAGGGGACTTGGCCTGCTGAGGTTTTTAGAGCACGGGGTTGGGTTCCGAGCGATAACGCAAGCGAAACCTCGGTATTGAATGACTCGAATGCAAGGCAGGCCGTGGCGGCCTCAGACTTGGGGCCGGGCGGTGGGTGTTTCAGCCAGGCCTGAGCAGTCACTCCGATCTGGTCGTCGGGGACCTGACCCGTTCAGGCCAAGCAGTCGATGGTGCGCCGCGGTGGTGGCATCGCCACTGCCCCCAAACGCGTCCCCTGTGGACAGCAGGGGCTGGCTGTCCCTGGGGCCTGAGCCTTGGTGGCGACGCTCCGACCCTCACAGTTCAAAGCGGGCTCCCTGCGGATTGTAGGGGACCATGGACTTTGGTTTCCACCGAACACAAGCAGCAACTCTGTGTGCCGGGCACTGGGTCACGGGGCCTGTGACCCCCCCAGAGCTCACGTGTTCCCGGGGTGCACTCACGGTCCCTGGAGTCAGCGTCTGAGTTATCTCAAAAGCCCCTGAATATGAGAATACGTGATAAACTCTGGCACTGCTGAGACTGATTCGATTAAGGATGTTTGACCTTTAAATGCTAGATACGGATTTACATGACACATTGCGTGAGCAAATTGTACACATGAGCAAATTGTGCGTGGCCCGGAGGTGGGTGTGGGTGTGAGGACAGTGCGGTTGAATTACTGTGTAGCAGGCGGATAACTTGGTCACACGCACGGTTATTTCTGCTGTGTGAACCCCTCCATTCGTCCTGGGCGTGGGTGGCAGCGCCCTGCCCTGCATTGACCCTGCATTGACATCGAATGCGGACACTCCCTACTGGAGACACACCTTTGTCCCCCCACCCCCTCAGGTACAATGTCAGGGGGTGAGCCCTGGCCAAATGCATGAACTGTGTCTCTCTCCCCAGTCACTGAGTAATGTCCATGTCCCTCAAAATAAACAAAATGCTTTTCAGTCCTCCTCCTTTCTTCCCTCCTTCCCTCCCTTCCCTCCCTCCCTCTTCCTCTTTTTTGATAGCTAACTAGAGGTGGATTTTCCCTTGCATTTTCTTCCTTTGCAAGAGATCTAATCTGACACTCCCAGCTTCAAGTTCAAGATCTAAGCCACTTCTCCCCACCCCACCCCCACCCCAGGCCTAGACCACACACACACACACACACACACACACACACACACACACACACACACACACACACACACACGAAGCTCTGACGCCCTTAGGCGTCTCACAGGCAGGATCAATCACATCTCTGGGCCCTGTCATATGCGCTTCCCTATTGGAAGTTCTGGCCCAATGTCACCGCCTCTAGGAAGCCTTCCAGAACCCTCCTTCCCCACAGGCCGAACTGAGCAGCAGCCCCAGCACCGCGCACACACCTTCCAGGCGGCCTCGCCCTCCACGCTGCAGGGTGTTTCCTGGTCTCTCCCGGGGTTTTGGGGGCTGGGTCCTCAATGGACTAGCCACTCTGGATGAAGATGGGAACCAACAGGAGACCCACACCACACCCAGGGTTGGCATCCAGCACGCTCTCTCTCTGGCCCTGCCTCCTCTGGCTCCTGTCAGATATGAGGCAGGTGGGAAGGGGGCGGGGTTTGTTCTGGGTGGTGACAGAGGGGCCAGATGCCATCCCCTTGCATAGCTGCCGGGAGAGAGTCTGCATGAGACCCCAGCAAGTGTCCCTCGGGGCCCCTCTGAGGGCCATGCTTCCTTCTTTCTCACAAAGCATCCTGGCTCTGAGGTAGCCGGTGTTGCCACCCTCTGCCAGCACCCCAATCCGTCTCCCGCTTACTACCTGGATACCCCCCACCCCAGGAAAGAACGAGGCTGCTTTGCAAGCGCCTTCGGAGGTGAGGGCAGACAGCTTCTCCCATTTCGCCAGTCTTCTGAAAACAGGTTTCTATAATTTCTTGGTGTGATCAATTTTGTCCCTCTGAGAACAAAATGACTCAGCCCTTGACTAGTCCGGAGATTGAATTATCTGGAGAATTAGGGAAAGATGTGAGACGATTGGAATGCAGATATCTATCTAGAAAGACCCAGTTTTCCACAGAGTTTGTCCCAGTGTCTAAGATCCTTTTCCTCGGGGAGCAGTTTGAAGGTGACTGCAGCAGTCCCCTGGGCACCGAGGTTTGAAAATGCAGAATCCCAGGTGCCGCCCAGACCCCCTTACACTGACCTCTGAGGAGGGGGCACAGGAGCCCGCTTTTTAAACAACCTCCCTGGTGACCCTTGTGGATAGTGACGTTCACGAGCCAGTGGCTCCATTCCAGAATGTCCAGAAGAGCGGAGAAGTCCCAGCTGTGTCCGGGACCTCTCTCTCCCCCGCTTGGAACTCACAGCCCCCAAAATACGCACTAATGCAAAGAGATTCTGATACAATATCCTCATGCAAACCGCAGGCAGATGAATTTATCCAGCATGTAGTGAAATTTTAAAAATACACAGCCTGCAATCCCTGTCCCTTGCACTCCCTCGAGGAAGCACCACCCACCTGTCCCCCAAGTGCGTAAAAGGGTGGCGGCCAGCCCGTGGCCATGGCCTGTCCTTTCTTCCATCTTCTCTCAGAAAGAGGGGCGCCATAGAAAAGAAAATGATGTCACAGACGCAGGAGAGAGGTTTATTGCTCGTGGTGATGGAGCACTGAGCTGAATGCCGGAAGGAGCTGACACCTGGTTGGAGATGACTCAAGTCAATGGCACCCCCACCCCCACCCTCACCCCCACCTGATTTCTAAGTCAAACCAGACAGGCTCTTGGGGCAGCATCTTTGGGAAGTCAGCTGACCGGGAGACATGCGAACCCCAAGTGCCACAACGCTCATCCGCGTTCACGGTCGCTTCGTGGGCCTCGGGGCTCCGAAGACCCCTCCTTCGAGAAGAAGCACGAGGAAAATCTAGCGATGCTGCAGAGGGACTGAGACGGGCATTGTGGGAAGGGTTTAACTCTGCAAATTCACGTAGGGCCGGAAGCTGCTCTACCGGTGGTTTTAGGAATTTGGTGGCCTCTCCAGGCCAGGCTTTATTTGCAAGCTTCCTAAAGTGCTTTCCTGTCACGCGGCTGTCCAGCAGAGTGTGGGCCTGACACATCGAAGCTTGCACTTGACTGAGGTCAAGGACGTAAACCCAGGCCGTGCGACGCAGACGCCGATGTGGGTGTCTCTGAGTGCTTTACCTGAGATAACCATGTGCCGCTTGATACATCAAATTACCAAATGAGGTAGATAATTCACCCGGGAGTAATGAGACGGGGTCGAATTTATAGGCTGCCGATAGATGCATGCAAACTTTCATCTAAAGGGAATTCTAGCCGAATTGGTTGGTGAATGCTGATCGCTGATACTGTGCTTTTCTTCTTCCTTCTCCTGGGGTTTTAATGCCTGTGTCTAAATAGTCATGAAAACACCCAATCGACTGACTTGTCTGGGGTTTTGTCTACCTGATGCCAGTAAGACTGGTCGTGTTGGGTTTTTAGCGGTCCTGGCGGGTTAGTGAAAATTACGAAATGCATCTTTTCCAGACATGTGGCGTTCTAGGTGACAGATCTGGTTTCTTAGCTAAAGAAGCGGTCAGGATACCTAGCTGCTTCAGGACGAGTGAGCAGGAAGAGGATTCAACACAGTTATCCCTCCAACCTGACTTTGATGAAAACAGGTTCTACTGCTTGAACTTGACTGTCGACTGGCCCCGTCCATTGGGTCCCCACTCCTCTTTTGCCCAGTTCTGAGAGCATTTGTGCATATTTTCTTGGTTCCATGCTCATTTTCAAACTCACGGGTGCTTCTGGTGCAGGGACAATAGGGGGCGAGCAGCAGCTTGTCACAAGGGATATGGACACAGAAATGAATGTCTGGATCAGAGCAATTTTGTTTCGGTGACATTCTGGGCAGGGCTGTGCTGGGAGGTGTTTAACGACCCGCTCGCTCTCGGTGCAGAAAACACCCGATTTGTAGCATTTGCTGATTTTCCTGGCATAAGCATTACCGAGATCACATCCCTAAACATGGAATTGAGCAAGAGTGTGTCCCCCGGGCTCCTCCAGGCAGGTGTGTCCAGGCAGGTGCGAGCACACCTCCAACGGCAACCAACCGCAAGGCATAGAGCCCCCTCCGAGGCTACGGCTGCCTGTTCTGGTCTCCATGGAAACCTCGAAACTAGACGAGACTAGGCCAGGCTCAGTTATTTGTTTTCTAAATGAGGAGCTGCGGTTAATGAGACCTCTTCCCAAACAGACATGCACGCCACTCACCTCTCCTTCACTACGGGGGCCTCTCGGCAGTGAAAACCGACACGCTCTTTCCGGCTGGTCCTCTGTCCTCCCTTCTACGTCTCCAAAGACGGGGCGAGCGGGGCTGGAAGGAGGTGACGGGCCAGCTACCTGTCCCCGTCCTTTCCTCCCCGGGGGAGTTGCTTAGGGGACTGAGAGATAACTGCTCTTAGCATCCACACGTTAATTTGAAATGGTGAACAAAGATGGGATGGGCAGAAAGCATGGCCGCTCACCTGGGTTTTTATTCAATCAAGAGCGGGACGGCTAAGGGATTGGCGTATGCATTAAAGTGACGGGTTTCAATAAAAACGTCACACTCCCATCATTAGCACGGGACACTTTCTTGATCCACCTTGGACAGCCTCTGCCTTCTGTCGACAGACTTACAGAAACCAGGCTATTGAGTCACCGGGGTGATGGGACCCTGTGCATTGCAATCAAGACTAAAACCCTGCTCAGGTCAGTTCTAGGCTGTGCATTTCAAAGGACGTGCCAGACAAAATGTGTGAGAGACACGAGGTACAACGCTGCCTGCAAATTCAGGTCACAGATCGGGGGAGGGGTCCCACCAGCCGGACTGCCCCTCCTCGGTGCCAACACTTACGGCAAGTGAATCAGAAAAAGGTGACTTTGGGGTCAGACGTCAAAGGACATTATTAGGCGTATTACCTGCCTATCTAAACCATTGTCATGCTAAGATTGTCTACACACACAAATGTTAGCTTTTGGGGGTAAGGGAAGGACAGGAGTTGAATCTGATATATGCATTTCTAAGACACCTGGTCCCCAACAAGGAGGCAGCCCTTGGCTGTTTAACATTTTCCCTTGGGTACGGGGGACCCAGGAGTCTCAGCTGAGCACAATCTACTCAGTGCCAGCTGCAGGGTATTCGGGTTAAAGCAGCCGCCACTACCGCGTGGACAAGAGCAGCCAGGCTGGATGTGGGCCCCACGGCCGCTGCCGTCCTCGCTGCCAGCCTGACCGATGGCCCACGGAGACCACCTCTCGTCCTCGGCGTGGACCTCCCCATCCAGCGCGTGGGAGGCAGGTGGATGGCCCGCTTCCCACCTGCCACCGGCACTCGACCCTTGATCCTCACGTCCTCGATCATGACCGAACTGAGCGTCGCCTCTGGTGAGTCCAGGAGCTCCAAGGGGCTTCTCGAAAAGAAAAAGCCAGCGCACGCTCTCCGTTGGCCATCCTTTGGTGATAAATAGGGACAGTTCGACATCTGGCCTTGAGGAACCGGAAGAAGCCTCCAGAAACCCCTCCAGGCCAGGCAACCGGAATGGCGGGGCTTGCCAGGGGGGCGGCGGCCGCTGGTGTGTCCACCCAGGAGCCCCGAGCCCTCCCTGCCTCGTCACCCACCAGCTGTCTCAGTCCAGACCCTCCGGCCGGGGTGGGTGGCGTCACTCGGAGACGGGCAGGATGTTCTGGCTGTGGGAGTCGCCGGTGAGGCCCGGGGAGTGGAGCGGGTGCCGGTGGAGGACCCGGTTCAGCATCTCTCTGCAGCCGCTGCGGTACTGGTGTCGTAGCAAGGAGTACACGAAGGGGTCGGACGCGGCCTTGCCGTAGGCCAAGCACTTGGACAGCACGCCCCAGTGGGGGCCGATGGGCACCGTGGAGGACAGCTCCACCAGCCTGCGGAGAGACGGGGACGTCGTTACTGAGCGTCCGTGCCCTCGACCCTGACCCCTGGCTTTCTAGCCGGGCCTCAGTTTCTCTGAGAGTGCCTCCCCAGGTAACTATGGCGACAACAGCAGTTTACGACGACGGCAGCAAGGGCGCCGCACACCTTCACCTGGCCCCCGTTTCGTTCTGTGTCCCGTGCCCACCACACGCCTGACACACGCGACTTCCTGGAACCCCGGGAGATACGGCAATCTCCATTTTACACGCAGGACGCCGATGACCGAGGAGGGGGACGTAGTTTGCTCGAGGTCACGTGACCAGTAAGTTGGAAGGGCAGGATTTGAATAGCAGGTCTGCAGTCTCACTCTGGAACCCAAGGTCATCTAAGAAATGACCTCATAGCTAACAGTGTCCTGGCCACGGGCTCCAACTCTGCTGCTGATCTGCTGTGTGACTCGGGGCTGGTCATTTCCCTTCCGTGGCCTTGGATGTTTTACATGAACATCGAGGAATGGAGTAAGACCACCCCTAAGGATGATCTGCAAGGGGAAGAGGCTGCGGTTTTGCTTCAGATCCTGGCCCTGGGAGGCTGCCTGGGAAGAAAAGCTGAGATGGTTTTGCAAACACCCTGCAAAGCTCTACGTAGGTCTTGTATCGGGAAAGAGTCTGCTGGCCAAGAAGGCTTCTTTCCAGGGCTGGGATTCTGGTGGCCTCTGGCAACAGTGGCAGCCAGGGCCCCCTAAAGTGACCCTCATATTGGGGGTGGGGCTTAAGAAGGTGCAGCTCGTGTGTCAAAGGGGCGCGCGAGAGTTCTCCTGGGACCCATCGGACGCCCCCGTGGGGAGGTGCCAGCGCTCGGCTGTGAGGAAGTAGGGCTTCCCTCTGTGTAAATGGAGCTCCCCCAAATCACGCCACTGTTTTCTTCTCTCTCGAGTGTACCCAGCACGCTTGGCCATATTTGGACGGGATCCAGCGTCAATTAAGCTAGAAAAGGCCGCAGCGCTGGGAGAGGGCTTAGAGGGCTTAGAAATCACCAGTCACCCTCTCTGCACCCACTGCCGACTGAGAACATTGAGGCCCAGGATGGAGCAGGAGCTGGTGGGCGGTGGCCCTCCCCCACAGCACCCCTCACCCCCGAACAGATCCTAAGGATCCCATTCTGAGCCCCTCTATCTGGCTTCTTATTTCCAGCACCTATGTCCGCCCTTGCCCTTCGACCCCGTGTGGGGGATGGGGCCACGTTTCTGCTCATGTCCTTAGGAGCCTGAATGGGGGAAATAAAGCTGTGAGCGCTTAGGAAATCTGTATTTCCAAAAAATCTGTTTCATTAAGTGATGAATTTAAGAAGACAGAAACCCTGCGTCTAGAATTCCCACCTAATAATAACAAGGACATCGCCGAATGGCTACACATGGTTGCTAGGCGAGGCCGAATTGCTCTTTCAAAATACCTAGTCTTCCGTATATCGCTAAGTTCGGTCTTAGCATTGTGGCCCTCTCAAAAGGATTGATTAAGAAAACCTAATATCAAACCATCCAGCAAGGTCGAACTTATTATTTGCAGGTTCGTCAGATTTCACAGAATAAAATTATTCAGGACAATTCAAAATTTTTCCCACTTCCCTAATTAACAGATAAAATCGATTGCATTTGCTCCTCACAGACTTTACATAAGGTCTGACTGTGCCTGTCTCGGTCGTGACAATTCCCAGCTGAGTATCTCCTGTGGGCCAAGCATTTGAGGTGCACAATCACTGCTCCTACCATCACCCCACAGCATCGGTACTCCCGTTTTACAGACGAGGAAATCTACAGACGAGGAAATCGAGGCTCAGAGACTGAGCAGTGTACCTGCATCTCCTGCGTGGGGAGCCCAGCTCCATCGAACTGCAGCCACGCCTGAGCTCAGAGTCACACCGGATTCGAACCCCAGCCATGCTATCGGACACGAGGAGCTCTGGGCTCTGTCTGAGCCCCCCAAACACCTTTTCCGTGAAGTCTTATGACGAACACCCAGGACTCTTGCTACTTGGCACTGCCTGCAGCGCCCATGACAACCTCGGCTCTGCAAAGCCCATGTCTGGCTTTTGGCGGGGCCGGCAGGTAAAGAGAAACTCTGGTCAGTGTGGGCTCGGCCATTGCTCTGGTGTGGCCGCTGGGCCGGGCTGAAGCCCGGGTGCCCCTCCTGTGTGCACGTGTGGTCAGCTGACCTGCTTTCTGCTTTTCCTATGCCCCTGCACCCCCTCAGCCCCACCATGCGCCCCATCATGCACCTGCCGTGACTGGCTTTACTCTGTCCCAGCCCTGACCAGCTCTGCCCACTGATCTGTCACGTTTTTCTCATGAGCAGGATCACTGCATGCTCAAGGGACTTGCCATACTCTGCCCATGTCCCTTTTACTACGCATGTGGGTTTACTGCTCCCCTCTTCCGCCCCCACCCCCAGATCTGACCCAAGACCCTGCGTCTAGGGGTTATTAAGATCAGGTGTGGATACAATGGGACGTTGTTTCTTTTGTCACAGCCCACCGGTGTGGGTTGAATCGCATCTCTCTGAAGTTTGTATGTCGGAGTCCTGAGTCCCCAGACCTTGGAATGGGACCTCCTTTAGAAACAGGGTCCTTGCAGATTAGTTACGATGAGGACACTGAGGTGGCCCTACTCCAATATAATGGGTGTCCTTATAAAAGGGGACATTTGGACACAGATGCTCACAGAGGGAACATCGTGTGGACAGGAAGGCAGAGATGGGGTGATGCTTCCCCAAGTCAAAGATGCCGAAGGTGGCCAGGGAACCCCCCAGAAGGTGGGGGAGAGGCCTGGGACAGGTGTGCCCTCACGGCCCCAGAAGAAACCAACCCAGCCGACACCTTAGTCTTGAACTTTTAGCCCCCAGAACTGAGATGATCTGGGTTACTGGTTGCCTGTACCCGCCCCCCAAGGAGGAGCCCCAGTGGACACAGGGGGCTGTTGGCCGATCGTGGGTCCCTGGCCATAATGACATGAAGATGGCACCAGGCCCCCACCCATTCCTGGAAGCAGTGTGCAGCAAGGCCCACCCTGGGGGTTCGCAGAGGCATTATCTGCCCCCGAGCGGGGTGCTGACTCCTCGCTGCCCTCCCTGCCCCCTCTCCAGCTTCCGTCAAGCACCAAGGTGACTTTCCATGAGCCGCCTGGGGCAGGAACTGGGAAAAACCTCTGCCATCAGGCTCCGTTCAGGGAGAACCGTTTCTGCTTCTGTCCTCAAAATGCACCCATGGCCTCAGCCTGACAGCGCTCCGCCCTGCGAATCCCCTGGGGGGGGTGGAAATAGCCCAGGGGTCAAAGGTCAAGTTGGGGGTGGAGAAGAGGATGGGGAGGGGAAGGGGGCCAGGAGCCTGCTGTTTTCAGGCTTTTTAGGTGATTATGATGCGAGCCATTCAGAGACTCTGTTGTGAGCCCTGCTCTGCTGTGAGCCCTGCGGGGGGGATCTGGGCAGAGTGTGGGGGCGGGTGCTGCGGGGTGTGGGCTTGCTAACTAACAGGAAGCAGAGCACAGGGATGTGTTTGTTATTCTGACTCAGGGTGACACAGAGAAGATTCAGCGCAGATCCCCAGCCCCAGTGCTAGGCCCCTGGCCCCACCTTGGCACTCGGCACCTGGCACCCGTTTGCTCTCTGTTGTGGGCTCGACTCCTCCAGGGAGCCGTGCCCCCCTACCCCCCCCCCCCCCCCCCCCGCAGAAAGCCCTCCCATCTGGGTCACCAGCAGGTCTCTGTGCTGGCTGTCACGGCAGAGGGCTCATGAGGACAAGAAGCCCACCCCCTTCGCCCCTCCCCCACAGGGACTTGGCACCCTGACCCAGCTGCCGGGCAGTCCTGGTACCCACAAGGAGGATGGGGGTGCATTTGCGTTCCCTGAACCCCCGGAGAGGCCGATGTCTCCATTCTGCAGGACAATGAG
Organism: Macroglossus sobrinus; assembly: GCA_004027375.1. Taxonomy (NCBI): domain Eukaryota; kingdom Metazoa; phylum Chordata; class Mammalia; order Chiroptera; family Pteropodidae; genus Macroglossus; species Macroglossus sobrinus. Next base: position 429 of record PVKZ01005894.1, on the reverse strand, counting down.
AGTCTCCTGGATGCCAGATTGAGGGCAGGAGCGGGACCAGCCAGGCAGCGGCCCCACACCCAGCCCTCCCTCCCCTGGGCGCCCCTGGGCGATGTGCTTTGAGAAGCACATCGCAGGCTTTGCCTCAGGCCCCCCTGAGGGTGTCCTCCCTACTGCACAGTGTTGTGCCAAGGCCACGGTCCTGGGCGTGGAAGAGCTAGGATCTGAACCCTGGAACGTAGTACACGCCAGTGACTGCGTCCCTTCTTGGCACCAGGCTGTGCCTCCCGGCTCCTCGGCTCGGGTCCAGGGCATGGTCAGACATGTTCACTTTCAACTCCGAAGATGAAAATGGTAAATCAGCCCCTCTCTTTACACCTTCCACGCCTCCATCGTCTCTTCTCTCTCCTCCTCCTCCTCCTCCTCCTCCTCCTCCTCCTCCTCCTCCTC
>PVKZ01005893.1:0-44286 GCA_004027375.1 Macroglossus sobrinus | reverse complement strand
GAGGGAAGTCAATAAGAGAGTGGAAACTATACATCCCACTGTGCCTAATCCTTATACCTTGCTAAGCCAGTTGCCACTGAGCCATCAGGTATATACTGTTTTGGATCTAAAGGATGCCTTCTTTACTCTGCCCTTAGCTAAAGTTAGTCAGCCGATTTTTGCCTTTGAGTGGGAAGATCCTGAGACGGGACAACAAGGATAATTAACTTGGACTCGGCTCCCACAAGGGTTTAAGAATTCTTCCACCTTGTTCGATGAAGCTCTAAACCGAGATTTGGCAGGATTTCGGCAGCGTTATCCTGAAACTGTGCTGTTGCAATATGTAGATGACCTTTTACTGGCTGCCGAAACAGCAGAGATATGCACTAGGGCCACTGAAAATCTGCTGAATGAACTGGGAGAAAAGGGTTATTGGGTGTCTGCTAAGAAAGCCCAGCTGTGTACCTCCTCGGCTACTTATTTAGGCTATAAGCTAAATAAAGGAGAAAGGCAATCATCTGAAAGTAGGATTGAGGCAATCCTACGCATTCCTCCACCAAAAACTAAAAGGCAAGTACGAGAATTTTTAGGAGCTGTTGGGTATTGCCGTCTGTGGATTCTGGGGTTTGCTGAAATTGCTAAGCCACTGTACGACTGCACAGCAGGGAAAGGAGAAAACATAGAATGGGCAATAGAACAGCAGCGAGCCTTTGAGACACTGAAGAAAGCCTTAATCACGGCTCCAGCATTGGCTCTGCCAAACTTAGAAAAATCATTTCAACTATTTGTAACTGAGGTAAGAGGAATTGCTAAAGGAGTGCTGACTCAGACATTGGGCCTACCTATCTAAAAGATTAGATTTTGTAGCTGCAGGGTGGCCCAGTTGTCTGCGAGCCATTGCAGCTACGGCAGTTCTAGTGAAAGAAGCCCATAAATTGACACTTGGGCAGCCTGTGACTGTTATAGGACCTCACTTCGTGGAGCGGCTCCTGAAGGGACCACCCAAGCGATGGATATCAAATGCTCGGATCACCCAGTATCAGGTACTCTTATTAAACCCTCCACAGGTTCAATTTGCAAAGCCAACGGTGTTAAACCCAGCAACCTTGCTCCCGGATGATGATCCTCAAGAACCATTACATGAATGCAGTGACCTGCTGGGAAGCTTAACTGGGGTAAGACCTGACTTGCGGGATGAGCCCTGGCCTAGCCCCGATGCCACTCTATATATGGATGGAAGCAGTTTTGTCACTGAAGGCATCAGATATGCAGGAGCAGCAGTGGTTGCTGATGACACTATTGTTTGGGCTCAGGCTCTTGGGCATGGGACATCAGCCCAAAAGGCTGAACTCATTGCCCTGACTGAAGCTCTTAGATGGGCTCAAGGAAAGACTGTTAACATCTATACTGATAGCCGGTACGCCTTTGCGACGGCACATGTATATGGGGCCTTATATAAGGAAAGAGGCCTGTTGACATCAGGAGGGAAAGAAATTAAGAACAAAGAGGAAATTCTAGCTCTCTTAGAAGCAATCTGGCTACCTAAGAAAGTAGCTATTATCCATTGCCCTGGCCATCAGAAAGGAGATAGCGCGGTAGAAAGAGGAAACCGCCTGGCGGATAAAGTAGCTAAAGAGGTAGCCAGAAAACCAGTGGGGAAGGACGTCATGATTGGCCCCCTGCTCGTACCTCCCTTAGTCCAGGCTCCAGAATACAGTCCCCAGGATTTAGGACTAGGGAAGCAACTCCATGGAAAATTGAACATGGATGGCTCTGGATTCCAGACGGAAGACCAGTCCTCCCTGCTGCTCTTGGCAGCTCTCTGATCAGCCAAATGCATAGTGCTAGCCATCTCGGGGGAACTAAGCTGATTGAATATTAAAAAGAGACTATTATATTCCTGGACTAAATTCCAAAGTTCGGGACGTGAGTGCAAGATGCCCCATATGTGCACAGGTTAATCCTTGCCCTGCACCAACGGGAAGTATTGGGACTTGACTGAGAGGACAAGCTCCTGGAGAAAATTGGGAGGTGGACTTTATAGAAGTTGCCCCTGGCACTTTCAGATTTAAGTATCTTCTGGTTTTCATTGACACCTATTTTGGTTGGACTGAAGCCTTCCCCACCAAGAGAGAAACTGCACAAGTAGTAGCCAAGAAATTAGTATCAGACATAATACCCCGATTTGGCCTGCCCTTATCATTGGGGTCCGACAATGGCCCGGCATTTATTGCCCAAACTAGCCAAACGTTGGCTAAAGTACTAGGGATTAATTGGAAATTACATTGTAGTTACAGGCCCCAAAGTTCGGGGCAGGTAGAAAGGATGAACCGGACATTAAAAGAAACCTTAACTAAATTTAAGTTGGAAACTGGGGAGAATTGGGTGAGCCTCCTTCCTTTTGCTCTTTTGCGAGCCCGTTGTACTCCATACATCTTAGGAATAACCCCTTATGAAATAATGTTTAGAAGACCTCCCCCTTTACTCCCTAAAATTGGAGTCGAAAAAGTTGAAATGAGTAATAATATAAGTCTCCTTAAGTCCTTACAGGCCTTACAACAAGTCTGGCAACAGGTGAAGGGCTTGATTAAGGCTACCAGACCAGACCCGAAGGTACCAGAACCTCACCCACACAATCCTGGAGATTGGGTGTGGGTGAAGAAAATTCAACCTGCAAACCCAGAGCCCCGGTGGGATGGTCTGTTTCTGGTAATTCTAACCACACCAACAGCTGTCAAGGTTGCAGGGAAGAGACATTGGATTCATCATACTCATATTAAGACAGCACAACCTCCCCTGGAGACAGAGAAATGAAAGGCAACACCCACAAGAGACCCTCTAAAGATAAGACTCTCTCAGGGTTAATTATAATTGAGTTAATTGTTATTAATAATGTAAGAGGTAACCCTCATCAACCTCAGCAGGACAAATGGAAATTGATTAAATAAAAAATGGGTGTTCTCATATTAGTGAACCAGACTATGTACCAACCTACATTTCATGTAGATTTGTGTAATATATTAGGAAACAAATTTAATTTTATAAGTGATGACTTGCCTAGAGGTCCAGGAGCTAGTTTTTCATCTGGCCCCTGGTATGGTTGTGGTAGAGAGGACTACTAGTAACTATAATATTAATAATTCTAGATATAAAGAAAATTGTAATCAGATTATTCTTATAAATAGCTCTCCTCCTGCTTACTTAGCAGCACCTGGTTTGCTTGTAATACTGGTTTAACACCTTGTATTAATCTCAATTATTAAAAAGAAAATGCTGGATTTTGTGTATTAGTCCCTGTCTTCCCACAAGTATATTTAATGAATGGACCAGAAGGAAGACAAGCAATAGATTTGTGGGGAGGATATGAATATCCTTGACATAAGAGAGCAGTCCCAGTGCTTGTGCCACTTCTAGTAGGATTAGGAGTTGCGGGATCGGCGGCATTTGGAACGGCTGCTTTAGTCACGGGAAATCAAGGCATAACCTGGCTCACTAAGCAAATTAATGAGGACTTAAGTACATTAGAAAAGTCAATCAATCACCTTGAAACATCTCTTAATTCTCTAGCTGAAGTAGTCTTGCAGAATAGGAGAGGTTTATACCTCCCATTTCTTAAGCAAGGAGGTCTGTATATAGCATTGGGGGAAACTTGCTGTTTCTATGCTAATCATTCTGGAGTTATTAGGGATAGTTTAGCATTAATTAGAGAAAGGGTGAAAGACAGAAACGAGAAGTTAAGACAAGGAGGTAACTGGTATGAATCTTGGTTTAATGGAAACTCTTGGTTGACCACACTGCTATCAGCTATAGCAGGACCATTAATTATTCTGTTGCTATTATTAACACTTAGGCCGTGTTTATTAAAATGGCTTAGAGGTTTAATACAGTCTCACATGACTGGGGCAAACATTTTAATATTAGGAGCATCAGCCCCAGCCCGCTGGCCAAATATTCTATCAGACTCAAAGATTGAGTCCCTGTAAAGAAAACTAGTGGAGAATGTGATGACGTGCTACTGAAAAGGTCACAAAGATGTAGTAATGGGTTAAGGTTAAGAGCCTACGTGCTAATCACCATGTCTCACTTCTGGACACCTGTTTGCTTGAAAAGTTATTGTTTGACTATTACACCTGGGAACCTAACAGTTACCCATGGGAACCTAACATTTTAACAGTACACTTTCTGCTTCAGTACGCCCGCTTGCACAATCCACCTTTAGGTTGACAGGTAGAGAATAGAAGAAATATTAGACCTTTGTGATTTAGACAGAATGAAGAATTTTGGGCTTAAAACCCTTGTACCTTTATGTTTCGGGGCTGCTCCTTTGGAAGGACAGCCGCCGGCTAATAAACTGCCTCTCTAAAAGCGCACTCAGGTTGAGTCTGGTTATTCCGGTCACAACAACACAGCATCACTTATAAAACTTGGTACACTGACCTGCTATGCTTCTTAATGGGACATACTGAGAACTATACCGCAGCACATAGGAAATTTTCTTGAGGGAAAAGCTTAAACTCATTCAGTTCTGAAAAGATAATCAAAACAATTAAGACACTGGCTTCAACTCTTCCAAATTGTCAAAAAAATATGTGTGGAATTTAAGTCAGTATATTATATCAGCCTTAGCCTGATTGCATGGTGTTCTCTGGCATAAGGATTATTTTAGGCTTATTATTTCTAAAACAAAAACAAAAACAAAAACAAAAACACAGCAAACACAGGAGAAGCTCTGAAAACTGAGAAATTACCCTTTTATAAGGGACATTTGCATTTATATGGGAAATTTCCATTTGTGAGGGTATCTTCCCTTCTGTATCAGGAAGAGGAGGATGACTAAATCTCTAGAAACTTATCAATGAGGAAGGGAGGATTTAAATCTGCATAACAATCATACCTTTGTTTAGTGGCCTTTTCTTGGTAGACTCCCATAACTGGCTTCTCTGCCCCCTCGACATCTTCTTTTGTCTTTAACTGGAGGACATTTTTTTAAGGTGATGACTTGGGCCATTTGGGAGTTATTCAGTTTTCCTGGTTCTGTCAATTTTCCTGGTATACATGATATTACACTTCTGTTTTACTTTTTTACTGGTAACTTGTCTTATATAAAAAGGTGGGGATGTGTGTCTCAGGGTAGAGGGAAAATTATTTTCCCTCCCCTACACCATCATGCCCACTAAGAGGATGGGAGCACAGCACATGTAAACTAGATGCCAAGGGATAAGGGCATGAGAGCAGAACATCTAAAGCATTTGCTAAAATGGTCTTTCATTTTTTTTGCCCACCCCCTTTCTGAAATTGTGGCAGCCTGAGCCTACCTGACCATTTCCTGATCAAATGAGTTAGTTCCTGATTACCCTCCCCCTTCCCCAGGACTCTCCAGCTGACATGGCAGTCCGAAAGACACTTAAATGATTAAGCCGGTTTCCTTGTAGTTTGGTAGCCAATTAATGTTCTCCTTCCTTATATGAAATATCTATAGCTATGTAGGAATGCGTAAGTACAAGATGATATAAAACTGCCCACCATGTTACAATCGGGGCTCAGCCTTTGGATAAGAATCCTCTGAGCCGGTGCCAGCATCAATAAATGCTGCTACCTGCCTATAGCCTCGTGTCTCATCTTTCTGTTCGAGAATCCCACAACATTTCTGGGGGCTCATCCGGGATTCCGAGATGACGGGTTTTCACCTCCCTTGTCTTCAGTGTCTGGCATCCCGGATGCTGCGAGAAGCAGACCTATTGTCTGTAGGGAAAGATGACTCTTCCAGCATCTTCCAGCAGACCAGGATGGCGGCTCTGAGAGCACAATGGAACCCGAAGAAGTGTAGGAACCAGCCTAGGAGCACCACCCAACTGAGTGGTAAGGACCCTAGCCCCAGGAACAGCCTGTCCACTAGAGGATAGAAGGAAAGTCTGATCAACTCCTGAGGTCACCTGATTCTACATTTGTTAGAGGAAACCATGCCTTCTCAGGTACACAGGGCAGAGGGTGGAATGTGTTTAGTGTGTGATTACGTGTAATTGAGACGTAGCCTTTCTACAAAGCAAGAGTTGAGCCCCTATCCACGGTTCCATGGAGAACCTTATACAGTTTAATGTGGTATCACTGGATCTTCGTTAGATGTCTACTCCAGTGTTTGAATCGGGGGTTTATACCAACCCACCAATTGCTAAGAGGCACCTGAAAGATCCCTGCAAGGTGAGTGGCCGGACACAGGAGGCAAATCTCTGAGTGTGTGTGCATCACTGACCACGGGTGGAAGGGTAAGTAGACAACAGAGTAAATAGAAACCTTTAGGTTGTATGCTTAAGAATATCAAAAAAGGTTATTCAGGAGATTATGGAGTTAAACTCACCCCACAGAAACTCTGCACCTTTTGTGACATCAACTGGCCCTCTTTTGGAGTTGGGTGGCCAGCAGAGGAGGCTCTTAATATGAAAGCCATTGCAAAGGTCTCTCAAGTCATTACCAGTCAACCTGGCCAGTTCCCTTATATCGATTCATAGGAGGCAATAGTTTGCACTCGACCCCCTTGGTTTAGAGTCTGCCTAGAGGAGAATTGTAGGGTCCTCCTAGCCTGAGCCTTGGCATCCTCCCAAGGTCAGCTGAAAGAAAAGAAACCTGAATTGCCAGCACTAGGCCATACTGAGCTCCATTCTGCTAGGCCCCCAGGAGCCTATGGTCCAAATGATAGTCGGAAGGCCTATTGACTTTATGATTGACACTGGAGCTGAACACTCAGTTGTAACTAAGCCTGTGGGTCCCTTTTCTCAAAGACAAATTACCATTATAAGAGCAACCAGGAGATGAGTCTATCGCCCCTTCCTACAGCCTCGCTGATGCAACCTAGGAGGACAAGAAGTCATCCACAAATTCCTATATCTGCCCAACTGCCCTGCAGCACTGACGGGATGAGAACTTTTAGGAAAACTACAAGCTCAGATTACCTTTGACTCATGTGGCCAAGCAGCCATAAACCTTAGGGGGGCCAGAAGCAAAGATTATGTCACTCAGGGTTCCCCAAGGAAAAAAGTGGTGCCTCTAAAGTCTCATAGGAGGGTTCCAATGGGAACTCAAGCTCCCCTTCAAAGTGCCCAGAATGTGGGCTGAAGACAACCCTCCAGGATTGGCCTGACACACTCCTCCAGTGGTGATATAGTTGAAACCAGGAGCTGAGCCAGCCCACCAGAAACTATTTCATCTCCCATAAGGCATGAGTGAGGATTCAGAAGTTTTTAGAGAGACTTCCGAAGTATGGAATTCTCCATTCCTGCCAATCAACCTGGTATATGCCTCTCCTGCTAGTTTGGAAGCCAGGGACCAATGAATACCAGCTGTTCCAAGATTTACAAGCAGTCAACTAGGTGACTGTCACTCTGTACTCTGTCATCCCCAACACATATACCCTCCTAGTTCTCATCTTCATTGAGGCAACCTATTTTACCTGCCTAGACCGCAATGATGCCTTTCTGCATCCTCATGGCTCCTCAGAGTTAGCTAATTTTTGCCTTCCAATAAGAAAGCCCTGAAAATGGACACAAGAGCCAGTTGATGTGGACATGGCTGCCTCAGGGGTTCAATACCGCCCAACCATCTTTGGGAAAGCTCTAGCCTCAGATGTAAAGGCTTTCTTGGCAGACCAATGCAGCTGTACATTACTCCAGTATGTAGATGACCTTTTAGCAGGAAAAAAACTATGAGGAATGCATAGAAAGAACACATCTACTCAATCTCCTCAGGAAGCATGTTACAAAGTTTCTAAAAGGCAGGCTCATATCTGCCAAGAAGGAGTTAAATACCTCGACTTCCACCTGTCACAGGGACAATGTTAACTTGGCCCAGAAAGGAAAAAGAAATGGTCTGCTCAATTCCCATCCCTACCATGCAGTGACAAGTCTGCAAATTCCTTGAAGCAGCTGGCTTCTGCAAAATCTAGATACCTAATATCTCCATCCTGGCCAAACCCATCTATGAAGCTACAAAGAGGGAGAGAATGGAAGCCCCTGCTCAGGGAATCTACACAACAGAAGGCCTTTGAAGAAATCAAATGGACACTCACTAACACCCAGGACTAGGACTTCCAGACTTAACCAAATCTTTCTTTCTGTACTCACACAAGCGCACAGGTATAGCTGTAGGGGTCTTAATCCGACTGCTAGGATCTTGGCATCATTCCATGGCTTATCTCTTCAAAACAGCTTGACTCTGTTACCCAGGGCTGGCCACCCTGCTTGTGAGCACATGCAGCCATTGCCTTCCTTGTGTCAGAGGCCAACAAACTGACTATGGGGCGAGAACTGACAGTTCAGGTACCACATTCAGTAATAACATTACTGGAGTACAAGGGACAATATTGGCTAACTAATGCCCGGATGGTCAGATACCAAGGAATGCTGTGCGAGAATCCACGCATTTGCCTCGAGGTAGTATGAACTTTGAACCCAGCCACCTCACTACCCATGGGGCCCGGCCAGCCAGACCACGATTGCATTGAAGTCATGGATGAAGTGTTTTCCAGCTGACCCGACTTGACAGACCAGCCCCTCAAGGACTCTGATGTAAAATATTACATTGATGGTAGCAGCTTTGTGAGGGGAGGAGAATGCCTTGCAGGATATGCTGTGGAGACCCTACATTCCACCACTGAGGCGAAACCTTTGCCTTGGTGAACCTCTGCATATAAGGCAGAGCTCATTGCCTTGACCTGCCCTTCAGCTGGCAGCAGGGGTGTGTGCTAACATATACACTGACTCTAAGTATGCCTTCACAACCTTCTATGTACATGGAACCCTGTACAAGGAAAAGGGTCTAATCAATTCTGGGGGAAAGGGCATAAAATATAGAAAGTAAATTCTAGAACTCTTAGATGCTGTGCGGGCCCCCAAGAAAGTAGCAGTTATGCACTGCAGAGGGCACCAAAAAGGGGATGCCATAATGGCCCGGGACAACTGCAAGGCAGACCATGTTGCCAAACTGGCAGCGGCCAAGGAGATGGCCAGCCCTACAGCTCTAACTGCCTCCCTGTTTCCCAGTTCCTTAGCCAATTAGGACCCAAGTACTTGCCTCAAGAAAAAGCCTGGTTTAAGACTGAAGAAGGGAGCCTCCTCCCCAGTGGATAGTGGAAGTTCAAGGATGGGTGAATTGCAGTCCCTGGGACCCTAGCCTCAGTCTTTGCTGAGAAGTTTCACCAAAGGACTCACCTTGATCACACTGCCCTAGAAACCACTCTGACTGGTACTTCTACGTCCTCTAGCTCTCTAGCATCTCCCAAGCAGTGTCTGAACAGTGCGAAGTCTGTGCCTGCAACAATCCCAGGCAAGATCTGTGTGTGCCACCAGGGGTCTAAAGTGTCGGTGGCACCCCTTTTGAGGAACTCAAAGTAGACTTCACTGAAATGCCTCAAACACAGGGCCTCAAACATCTCTTGGTCTTTGCATATGCCTATTCCAGTTGGGTAGAGGCTTATCCCACCTGGACTGAGAAGGCCCAAGAAATAGCCATACTGCTCCTCTGAAAAATTATTCCACAATTTGGCCTACCAATTACCATTAGCTCAGATAAATGAGCCAGCCTTTGTAGCAGAAATAGTGCAGCCAAGAATTTAAGTATTAAATATTAAATAGAAATTGCATACTGCCTATCAACCACAGACAAGTGGAATGCATGAACAGAACCCTTAAGACTCATGAAAACTATGTTAGGAGACATATCTACATTGGGACGAAGTCTTCTTTATGATGCTATTAAGAATCAGGTCAGTGCCAACCAAGAAGTCTGGGTTCTCCCCCTTCAAGATCTTGTATGGGTGGCCACCACCACCCATCAAAGGACTACAAGGAGACCTCAAGGAAATAGGTGAATTGACTCTGAAACAACAGCTTCAGGCCCTAGGGACCACCTTCCAGACTCTCAACCAATAGGTTAGGGAAAGGCTCCCTGTCAGTTTAACCACTGAAGTTCATTCCTTTAAGCCAAGAGACTCTGGGTAAAAGAGTAGAGCATTTGGCCCCTAAAACTCACATGGGGAGGCCCCTTTACTGTCATTTTGTCTACCCCCACTGCAGTTAAGGTTACTGAAATAATGCTCTGGAAACATCACAGCAGACTTAAACCTTAAACCACAGCAGATGCAGAGTGGGAATGTGTTCCAGACTATTCTGAGCCCCTCAAGGCAACCCTCCGGAAGAAAACACTGACTGTGCCAACAGACCAAGGGTAAGAGATAGACCCTGCTTTAGTCACACTGGAAACTGACCAATCTACACTCAGCAGAAGCCTGAGGAAGAGGTCTCATCAGGATTTCATCCCTTGTTGTAGCCGTCAGCCCCTGATAGACACACGGACCACCAGAAACCAGTGAGTTATAGGAAATGCGCTCTTTATTCAGCCAGCTGGGTTTGCCAGGGGTACAAAGACCCCAAATTAAGCAGCCTAAAAATGCAGAGGTACAGGTTTTTCAAGTCCTAAATGCCATTCTTCATTCTGTCTGAACACAAAAGTCTATTTTCCTTCTATTTACTAACTGTCAACCCATAGGTCGGTTGTGCAAGCGGGGGCTACAGAAGCAGAAAGGTTATTGTTAGAATGTTATGTTCCCATGGGCGATAGCCAAGCAGTAATTTTCCAGCCAGCACATTTCACACTGGCCTTAGCAGAAAATCAAATCCTTGATTCTTCATGTGGAATTTGTTCATAGCCTCTATTTTGTAATACTAAAAGTTTAATAGAATTAATGTTCTTTCTTGTATATGCAAACAAGAAATTGAGGAAACATGGGCCAAAAGTTAACAAGAGGAGGAGGAGGATTAAAGGTCCAGCTACAGCAGATAGAAGGGTTGTTAGCCATGGTCACCAACTAAACATCCTATGAAACCAGTTATTTGCTTTTAGTCTCTGTTTTCCCCTGGCATCTAAATTTCTCTGTATTAGTAGTAAGCTTTCCCTAATTACTACAGAGTTAGTGGCATATAAGTAACAGATTTCACCTAGAGCCATACATAATCCATCTTGTTTTAAGAATAATAAATTCGAGTCTTTTCTATTTTGGAGGACTACTGTTAGTGAATCAACTTGAAGTTCTAGCCTGCTGATGGTGTCTTTTAAGGTCTTGATACCCTTTTATATCTATATTTCAATTTCATGTAATTTATTTTCTCCCTTGATGAGAGTAGTAGTACCTACAACCGCTGAGCCTGCTATTCCGAGTCCTACAAGAAGGAGTACTAAGACTTGTACAGCCCGTTTCTGTAGCCTGTCCTGGTGGAAGAAGTGGAGTCTGTTTTCTGGCCCATTGTAAAAGGACACTTGGGGGAGTACAAAAACTAGGATACAAATATTAGTCTCACCTGAATTAAAAAAAAAAACAGATGCAACACAGTGAGTGAGCCTGCTATCACATGCTAGCCAAGTATTATTTGGAGCCTTATAGTATTTATTCCCTGAGGTAGGTACTTTAATAGTATGATTACAATTATCAAAGTAAGGTGACTGTGCCCACAGCTTGGAATAGTTCTTTGAAATGAGGCAGGTTCCTTTTCCTTGTATGTCTCCTAAGGTGAGTCAAGAAGTTTCCTATTCACAGCCTTGTGTGCTGCTGAGCTCAGTTAGGTTTAGGGGAGTTCCTACCCCGACATAAAAAGGGGGTTTGGGGTTTAGATACAACCAGCAATCTTGTCCTATGTCTGGGGTTGTCTTATTTAAGACCTTGTGTATTGTCATTTTCCTTCTGGTTTTAGTTGTGGCTGGTCGAATGCCTGGGCTAAATAGGAAAAAAAATGAAGAAACAGAGAGTTAGACTTATGTACGCTTGAGTCTTAGTCTTAAGGGCCCATCTTCCTGAGCCATCCACTCTTGTGCTGCCTTCACGTGGGAGTGATGAATCCATGATGGGATGCCGTCTACTTTAACTGCAGTGGGCATCATCAGGTAGACAGTGAAGGGTCCTTTCCATTTAGGTTCTAGTCCCTTGGAAGTGAATTTCCGGATCTACCCAGAGTCCCCAGACTGAAATTGATGGGAAAGTCTGTCTCCCAGGGCTGAGTGGGCAGTACAAACCCGGGACCAAATCTCCTTCTGTACACTTTGAAGGGCCTGTAAAGATTTCAGTAAGACAAGGTTACATAGTTTTGCCTTTTTCTAGACACTTTCTAAGAGTCCCATTAATGCCTGGAGTTTCTTAGAGAAAGGCAGATTCTGTACCTTCCAGTTGTACAGGTCACTAGTCGAGAAAGGCATGTAAACCATAAAGGGCCTGTCTGTGTGATGTCCCTAGGGTGGTGCCTCTTGCAAGGGGAGAATGGCTGTGGTGGTGGTATCGACTGGTGCTCCGCTTGGAGCAAGAAGCCCATAGGGGTTACCTGTCCATGTCCGAGGAGGTGAGGTGGTGCTATTTGACCTCTGTTGTCCTGGATTATAGGGTGGGGGAAGGTCACTGTCTTTCAGTGGAGATTGGAGGACTGAGGGACTGAGCTGTCCTGGAGATTCAGTTGCCATATGTTCCGGGGTGCCCACAACTAAGACTTGCACCCCTAGAGAAAGGGCACACTGGCGGAGTCAAGGAGGGGGACTCTGAACAAGGTTTAACCATTGATCAATGTAGGGAAACTGATTGGGATGTCCCGGGTCTCCCGTGACAATCTTCTAATCATTTTTCATTAAACCCCTGTCAAAGGAACCCTCCAGAGACCAGTTTAAATCAAAAGACAGCCACTCAACTTCACACAATGTTCTTAGTCTGCCTGGAGAAAACTTTATGTCATAGTCAGCTCCCTCTACAAACTCTTCTTTGAAATATTGCAGGAGACACCCCAAGGGTGTCTTCTGTGAACTCAGGCCTCCCCACATTGCTTGCGTGGAAAACACAAGACAGACACTCAAATGAGAACAATTACTGAAGTGTAAGTGGACCCAGAAAAGTCCACCACCTACAACCTAGACAAGACCAAAGACAATAGACAGAACCTGATAACAGGGCACAGAAGACAGTGCCCTGTAGCCTGGTTACAGTTCAGGACATATGACTATGTCCAGTTTCTCCACGGACCCCCGATGATCGGTCAATAGAAACAGAAAGGCACCTTTTATCCGGACCTCGAGACCTTGGAGATTCTCATTGGGACCAGGAACAAAGAGCGTGTCCTAAACGTTGCGTCCTTGATGATTGCATTGACCCCATCACGGCACTTAAGGGCTCTGGAACATCTCAGGTTGGCCACCCCTTTGAATCCGTAACAGAGACAGCAACTGCTTTGGAGGCTGGTCCAGTCTTAAATCTCAGGGCCACTCCCTGAGATCTCACTGGGGCCTCCAAATGTAGCCACCAGCCCCCAACAGACCACCAGAACTCAGTGAGTTATAGGAAACACGCTCTTTATTCAGCCAGCTGGGTCTGCCAGGGGTATGCAGACCCCAAATTAAACAGCTCTGAAATGCAGAGGTACAGGGTTTTTAAGCCCTAAATCTCATTCTTCATTCTGTCTGAACACAAAAGTCTATTTTTCTTCTATTTACTAACTGTCAACCCACATGTCAGTTGTGCAAGCGGGGGCTACAGAAGCAGAAAGGTTATTGTTAGAATGTTATGTTCCCATGGGTGATAGCCAAGCAGTAATTTTCCACCCAGCACACCCTAAAGACTTTTATTCTTCTCCTCCTTCTCCTCAACATGTGTGGCACTGGTCCCCCCACTTCTTCCTCTTGTACCCATTATATGAAAAGGTACAGGATAGGGTCCAACATTGCCACCGGCTTCACTTCCGTAACCGGCCTACCTGAAGAGTGTGCCCTAAATGCCATGCTCTGTACTCATGGAGGATTCCAATATTAGATGGGGTACATAAAGGTTAAATCTGATAGTGGCCTATCCTGCTAAGAGCTTGAAAAATTAGGGGAAACTTGAGCGTGTTAGCCATAGACCTCAAGCGGGGGAAAGGTCCATAACCATGCAGAGGGCCCAGGAGTCAGAGAAATTGTCCAATTGAGACAGGACAACACTTGTAAAATTCTTAATATTTTAGCAGAAAATGAAATGGGACATCTATTGCAGAGTTCTTAATCTTTTTAGTAAACCTAATTAAGTTTTCTTCCCTCCTTTCTTTGGAAAAAGGGCCCTTTCCCTCAAATCCTGATAATTGCCTGAAACTGGTGACTCAGATCCTCTGGCTGTTGATAAAGGTCATATGCCCTTTGTTAGCAGAAATGGTAGTAAGCCAGGCAGGGCCCTTAGAATCTGAGGGGGAGGGGACTTTAGGCCAAAGGTCTTTTTTTTACTCTTTATGAAATGTATTAACCAAGCCGGTATCCCTTTACTCACTTAATAGACAAATCAATAACAGAAATTAATAGATAATGATTTAATAAGAGGTTTGTGTCTTCTTTTTCCTTGTCTAGGGACTGAGGTGGCACTTCAGCAGGAAACCCAAGACCCCACCCTGACTGAAACAGGAAGGGAAAGAGCTCTATGAAACCCCAGTAGGCAGGGACTATGGCCATTCTCAGCAGGAAGCAGATAAGGGAGAAGAGACCTCCTGTCCCTCAATATCCATACTACTAATAAGGTTTGTGGATCTTAGAAATGAACTAGGCAGAAAAATTAATTGGGGTTTTGGGTCTGTCTGCAAAGACACTGAGGTCATCCTGTCCTAGAAGTGGTCCACCCTAATCTGCCCACAATTAAGCAAGCCAGTAGGCAGAGAATTAGGTACCATTTTAAGCCAGTCACTTGCACCTATGCAATGAAAACCCCCAACAACATTCAACTCATCTGAGCCTCATTATATCATCATTATAATATGATGCATATGCCCAGAAGTTCATTAATATCATTATAACAGACTGAATTCTGAAAAGAAACATGCACAGAAAACAAAATGATGAATCACTGAGTCCTGTCAATCTTAGTTGTCAATCAAGGAAGCCCACTCCTCTAAGAAAAGTAACCACCCACAGCAAAAAGGGATAAAAACCTCGAAGTCTTTGTTACCAAGCCTTTTGGGCCATGCTTCTCTTGCTCAGGCCCACTTCCATGTCTGGAAGTATACTTTCCCTTCTAATAAAACTTTTTTTTCTACTGTATTTTAGTGTCTTGCTCAATTCTTTGTTTGAGACATCAAGAACCTGGACAATGTGCTAGGAGAGGATCCCCTCTCCGGTAACAATGGCTGCCTAGTCCAACCTCATCTAAACCTATACTATCTCCTAGGTCCCACAGCCCATAGATGTATGATCAACTAAAGGCCACCTTGATGCAAAACCAAGGGAAGAACTTCTTTGTTGACCTAGCTTGAGAGAGGAGAGGAGACATCTGAAAGTAATAAAAGATGCAAAGGAAAGGGCCTGAAGTAATAACTGACTCAGCTGGTTAAAACTGCTCTTTCTTCCCATATTCTTCCCTGTGCTCTTCAGTTAACATGTTTTAGGTTTTCGCGCCGAAGAAAAAGAAAAAGGAAAAAGGAAAAAAAAACTGGGACAGGGAGCTTGGCAGGTGGGATTTTTAGATAATTTCTAAGAGGTCTCTGATTGGCCAATTTCTGGGTGGGATGACTCTTAGCCAGTTAGTGGTTTTTCCTGGAATTCCTCTTAAGCTCAAAATGGAGGGTTTGTATTTAAGATGGAGTCACTTTGGTTCTACAAAAATAAGTTTTTTAACCTAGTGATTATATTACAGAAAGATATCCTATTGCAGAATCACTAAGTGATCATTTTAATAAATACATTTTTTTCTATGCTTACTTACAAAAAAAAATCATCAACCGGTGCCTGGTATACTCCAGAACTGACAAAATAGATTATACTCACACCAGGAGAAAGAGAAAATAGAGGTATCAAAGGCATGTTCTGGAGAGGCAATATGAATCGAATTTGAAATTTTCCATCTGACAGCATCAATATCTCCTAAAATGTTTGAAAGTTTAATGATGCTTTATTCAACAAGAAGAAACTTATTAGCTTTCATCCTAAGTGTGAGGAATGGAATAGAACCTGCCTCTAGATTGAGGATAAGAAAATAGAAGGCGAAGCAACCATCAGTTCATTAGAGGAGGGCAATGAAATCACTAAAACCTCTGTGAATAGCTTCTTTCAAATAATTATGATGGTAAGAAATCTGGCTAATATGTAAGTCTATATCCTAATGCAAATGCATTAACAGAATATTTTTTTTGTAAAATTCAGTGGAGAGGATTTCAAGACAATATTGAATCAGGAATACAAGATGAACTGTTAGAATTCAGAATTTTATTGTTAAAGGTAGAAGAGGCTCTAGAAAATAAATGACTATTCTGATCTTTGTGGTAAGTTCCTATTTCTTTGAATCATCAGTTTAATGATGTTTTTCTAACCGAAGCATATTATATTATAAAATATAAATTAAAATTCTCATACTTATGGCTTCCTTAAAAAGAAAAACTAATGTAAAGGTAAAGCCAGAGTAATTTAATTCAGTTGACACAAAAGAAAAAAAAATAGATGTCATATGTGAAAAAGAGAATAGGCAATTTGTGATATAATAGCAAAGTGCTAGAATCCAGATGCTACAATAGCAAAAGTCAGGAATAACAAGTTTTCAGTTTCTGAGTTAATTCTGTAATGAGCTATATTCATTAGCACTTACTATTCTACAGATACTTAATTATAACATCTAGATTGACTTTAAATGAATGCTTTTCATTAATTAGAGAGCATCTCCATCTCCTTTCTTATCATTAAAAATTTTTTTAATAAAGCACCTGAAGTAGATTGGTCATAGTTATTCTCTGAATGATGGCTTAGCACACTTCAGTCAGAAAGGGCTTTGGAAACCAGAAATATGAAAAAAAAAAGAGAATATGTTAACCAAAAAATGCAAATAATTTATTTTGTAATTATAAATACTAAATATAATACATTCTCTGAATAATTTACAAGCACATATTTGAATGGCATTTATCATATGCCCTCATGTGGTTTACATCCAAATTAAGTACCTTTGATTTGGTTAGAACAAAGTTTAAGTAACAGGTCTTATTCATGGTATCACCTTGGATACTCATAAAGTTACAAAACAACTGGCATTACTTTTATGATTGTAAAAGTAGTACATACTTATCTGGACTATATCCAAATTAAACAACTTAGAAGTTACAAAAAAATATACAGGAAAATTTCACTATAATGCTACATTTCTAAGATACTCACTGTTAATATTTTAGCATTTTGGGTTATCCTTGCCTATCCATAAACACCTACCTATCTATACAGTGCCTATGGACAAAGATAGATATTGAATTAAAAAATATACATGTGTATGTAAACAAACTTGTTCCTCAAATTTTTATGGAATGCTCCTCCCACCCCCCTACTCCCATTTCTCTACGAAGATACATGCCATCTTTTCATAAGGTGAGCATTTTGTTTCCCACACTCCAAATATTTTGTCAGGAGGTGGGGTCAGCTTCCTCTTTAAACTCTATCAACACTTCCAGACTATCTTACTTCCAACCTTATCTAAATTCTCCTGCTGCATTTGGTCTCAAGCCACCTGGCTCTACTGCCTTCTACAAATCTCATTACTGGATTTAACCAACTCAGTCTTTAAACTCCATTCACTGAATGACTAGCTCTATATTTAGTCTGGTTTTCATGCTGATTCCTGCCATAACTTGGATGACTGCAATTTTCAGTACTCTCAAAACAGTTTTTCAGTTTCTTAACTGTTGTTAATGTTTGTTATCTATGTTCTACTTCACCACCAATTCCACAGGGTCTGTATCATAGACCCTGTCTTCACCCAGAACTGCTCTACTTCTAACATTATACATTCATACTGAAGAAGGGACCCATTGGAACACCCATAGTAGAGGCCTCACCACGTCCCCAGCTTCACTTTTCCTTGCCCTATAGTTTAACAATAGATTGTCTCCAGTGGCTTGGAACATCCCCTGCCATAGAAAGTTGCTCTGAAACTTATGATTAATACCCTTATGCTTACTGATCACAATCCTTCTGGTCTAGCAATCATTCCAAACTACTCCCACCTCTGTTCCTGGGTTGCTAATGCCACTGGAGGACCACATTGCCAGAGGAAGGGGCCTATAAAGCTCAACAGACAACATCCCCCAACTGTTATGCAGCCTCTGGAATAATGCCCAGATTTTTCCTTAAATACCCTAAGCCCAACTGAGAAAGAAAGACAGTTTTGAAGGTGTTAACCTGCTGCCTTCTCAGATCACTGGTACTCTGATAGTAAATGCTTACTCTAAATATCCCAACTCCTGTGTTGGTCTATTGACTGAACAGGACAGGCAGCATGAACCCTGGACTCTACTTGCCCTCCAATTTCAGTACTTCTGCCTTATGATCCCAAACACTTGTCTTCTCACTCTCGCATCAAGAAATTCTCATTTTGCCTGTCTTCTGACCTATGGATCCCTTGCTTTCACCTCCATTTCATGCCAAGTTAGATTCAATTATCTTTCACTTTACTGTCTCTCTCAACAGTACCTGAAACCCTTTTGTTTCAGTCTCTATCACAATTGTCTAGCAAAACCTCATCTATGGATCTTTGCAAATCTAGATGTTTCCTCAACTTCTGAGAATGGGAGCAAATCCCATCCATGTAAATTGTCAAGGCCTTAATGTTCTTATCCCATTTTCTCTGATTGTCCACACTAACTTCAAATCTTCAACTCTCTTATAAAACCTATCCCATCCTTCTGACTCAATATCAGAGGATACCATTTTCTCTAAATTTTAGAACAACTAGAGACCACTAGGCAGGAATACTTTGAAATTCTAACTACCAAAAATAGATTGGAACCTATGATTTTTCCTTTGGCTCCTTTAACAAAGTAGGGAATGGAATATTCTGTTGCTTTAGTCCATTCCTTCTCCTAATGGAATGAATCTCTTTATCTAGAGGACTCATTTCAAACATCCTTGCCTAATCTTGACCTTTAACTTCTGCCTTTCTCCAAGCTTCTATGAGATATGACAGCAGAAATGAGAGAGGTGGCTTTAATCTCTCAGTGGACAGGCTCATTCCAGATAGGAAAAGGAGCTGATTCAAGTCATATATGCTTGATTTACTCTTTCTAACTTTACCAATGGGATAAATCACTCCACTTCCCAGGAAGAAAGTGATAACTAGCAGAGAAAACTAGGCAGTTAGAGTACTTCAGCTCTCTCTAACTAGAAAGAAATGTTAGAGGTGAAGAAGCAGCATTCCTCCATTATACTGCTATAACTTGACTTCTAAGCAGCATTTGATACTGTGGCTATTCTCTCTTCAAACTCTCTGAGCTCCCACATACCGTGTTTCTCATTTCTATGACTGCTCCTTCTGAGCATTTCTCATGAGATATACTTCCTCTACCTGTCCTTTTAAATTATTCATGTCAATGTGAATTCTCTCTTAACTCTTTTTCTCTTCCCCCTTCCATGGTTGCAATTATAATCTGTGGCCTCTATCTCCAACCTAGATCTCTATTCAGAGATTCAGAAATCTATATTCAACTGCCTTCTGGATATCTTTCATTGGATTCCCGTAGGCACCTCAACAATAACAAAACAAACTGAAATCTCCTTTCTGAAGAAATCATTTTCTTCTTCCAAATGTCCCATCTCTGTGTTTATACCTATTATCCATCCCAGTATCCAATCTAGAAACCTGAGTGCCATCCTCAACTATGTCTTCTCTCTCACACACTCTACTTCCAGTCCACCAATTCCCATCCCTTTTGAATCCTAAATATCTATCAAATATACTCACTTCTCTCCCTCTCCACTGCAACTACCCACATTTAGGCAGCCATAATATCTTCCTAGAAATACCACAGTGGCCTCTAAACTGTTCTGTTGTCTACAATGGTCCCCCCTTTGACACTGTGGCCACAATGGTTCTTCTAAATTGAAAATCCAATCTTATCATTCTCAGAGCTAAAATATGTCTATAAACCCCATTGCTATTAGGATGAAGTCTACAACACCCCTGTGGCATGACCCCAGCCAATAATGTCATTCTGATTTCTGGATATCTTTCCCTTCATGTCAAAGCCACATTATAGTTCTTTGAGTTCATTGAGCACCTGTTTTTGCTGATGGTCTTTCTTATAACTGGAGAATTTTCCCCTACCATAACCTATGCACATATAGGAAATCCATGCCTCTGCATGTAGGGGTTTTAGGTTTCCCTGGTATACCCTCATAGCTCTGCAATTCTCCCGTCATATCCCTTAACCACATTGTCACTTAACCTTCATATTATCCATATCCATTCTAGACATTGATATCTATAAGGTCAGTGAGAATAGGAATCATGTCTATCCTTTTCACTATTATATCCACAGTGATTAGCACAGTACCTTACATATAAAAGATATTCAATTAAAACTATAGCCTGGATAGTCAGAATTATGGATCTGCAGTCTTAGCAATTATGGTTTTACAAACATTGTCAAAATTAAAAGGATTTTCTGACTAATCTTAATATTGTATTCGAATATACTAGGGAGGAAGATTTCAGATAGCATAACATAGTGGTAAGAGCAGTAGATGAGGAGTTACAAAATCTGAATGAAAATTCTATTTTGTGTGCTAAACCTCACCAATTTCCCATATAATTTTATCTTTTATCTCTTAGAGCCTCACATTTTTCACTTGTTATTGAAACGAAATATGTGCATTGCTAGGGAGGATGGCAGGATATTAATAATGTTCATTTTATTTATCTAAAGGCTTTTGTGAGGACACACACTGTAAATACTTGAAAGGTGCTATTACTATTTTTATTACTATTGCTGTTATCACTGTTATTGTTTTTTTTACTGTTTCATTTTTTACATACGATCTTTCCACAAAAACAAATAAAAAACTGTCATACAATAAATTATATTTCTATATGAGTAAAATCTGTTGGGCAAGAAGTCTATGGGTTAAAATAATGTATCTATTTGGAAAAATATTTCTAAAAATGGACATTATGATTCTAAATACTTTACAATACCTTTAGAAATATGTGTAATAATAATTGCTAATATATATTTAGTGTTTTCATAATATAATGCTCTACTATTTGCCTTATATTCATTGTTTCACTTAGTCCTCCCTAAAACTCTGAATTAGATAACCTTATTGAGCCTACTTAAAAATGAAGAAACTGTATCCTAGAGAAGTTGAGAAGCTTACCCTTGTAGCTACTGTGATCTAGCTGGATAGATGATAGCCTATCTTGTAAAGAGATGGCAGTGTGTGTGTGTGTGTGTGTGTGTGTGTGTGTGTGTACATTGTGATTAAATCATATTTTGTTCTTGAAAAAATGCTGTTAACTGAGATATGCTCTTTTTCAGCTAAAGTGTTTCATTTGGCTATAAAGTTATTTTGAATCTGAAGCTGTTGTTGCCTCTATCATGTCTACAGCTAAAGTTTTATTTTGACTAAGTAGGAATGTTAAGAATTTTCAAGAAGTATTTTAAGGGGGATGTTTCTACATACTAGTTTGATGATAAAAAAATTTAAGCTGTTTTGTTTGTTAAAATTCTTCTGTTTCCTGGGCATTTCTATTAGATTGTTGAAAAAATATATATTCTTTTTAAGATACAGTTAATTTACTCAAAAATTCTTCTTAGAGAACATAAAATAAGTAGAAAGGGATCTATTAGTCCACATATGAGTAGTAATAACAGAACACAATATTCAAAGAACCTTATTTGACCAAGACTTAACAGTACTTAGGTGTGGATATATTAAATGAAAGTTCGAATTTGGATGAAAATAAAACATCAAAGAAAGAAGATGATGGCTCTAAGGAAGAGGTGGAGAAGAAGGACAAAAAAGCATATAATTTCTTTCAAAAACCTGTAAATGCGACTCAGTCCTATTTCAATCACTTCAGCTGGCCCCAGGGGCTCCATTCCCTTTCTATTCCAGAGACAGTAGGAAGGTGAATATCACATCATTCTCTAAATCCCTTATTTTGTATCATATAATAAAATACAATGCAATCTCAAGAGAGCAAAAATATGCAAATATGAATTGTTTAGTACACATGTGGTTTTCATTTTTTCTAAACATCTGATGATTTAGGCAAGCACTCAAAAACTCTGAACTTTAGTTTCCTCACTCGTGAAATGAGAAAGTTGAACTTAAGTTAAGAAGAGTCCATTTAAACATGCAAACTTTAGAAGCTACACATTTCTGTATAAATAAAATATCAATCTTAGATCTAGGACATAGTCACATAGACACATAGTGGTATTAATAAATAGGGAAGACTCACTTTGCTTTGACATTATCTATTTTTTTGACAATACATTTGCCTCACTTCATGTGTTATTTTATTACTCAGCATGTGAAAACTAATTAAACTGCATTGGCTATATCAAGCCATCTATATTTGTTGTTGATTTAAACAGGAATTTAGACCCGTTGATAGTTAAAACATAGCAGGCGTGGTAGGTTGTCTGTGATTCTCTACCATCATTCTCATCACTAAAGTAATTTGCTGGCACAATAGAGGTAAGTCTTGATTACTGTAAATAGAGGGCTGTATTTAGAGTTTCTGCATTTATATTCAAAAGCAAGCTAGATTGAACTACTTCTATATGTTTTCTATAGACCATTCTTCTCAGTTTTTGAGTAAGACAAACCTAGCTCCATAAAATTAATTAGGTAATATTTCAAGTTTCTATATAGTGGGAAATTAATATGGCAGATGTCCCGACCCGCGGGACCTAGTTATTCGTGGGGGGGGGGGTCGAGGAGGATCCAACCTGAAAGGAAAATGGGCGAGAAAAAGGAGCGGAGGCAAGACAAAGTTCTGATCAAGCCTCAAACTTTATTGAAAAAACGGGGGTATATATACATATCAGGATGGGGATGGAGTGATGGGATGTGGCATGACTTGATAGGGTCTTTTGAAAGGGGTAAGGTGACATCAGAAATGGGCGGGCAGAGATCTTTGGCGCACGCGGGCTTCTAGTTAGTGTTCAGGAAGTGAAGCAGGAACTCTGAGGGCTGTGGCCATCTTGTTTCTCTATTTGGCTCCTCACAGGCAGATATCTTGACAATTTAAAGACCTGGTCATAAAATAACCTTAATTTTTTTTTTTTAGGAATTAATTCTAACTTCAATTATCCATTTGATTTATTGAAAATTTTACTTATTTTAAGTAAATTTTAATAACTTACTTTCATTTTGGAGAAATCATTCATTGGGCATTCAAAATTCATTTTCCAACAGTTGTGACATACAGTCTTATTTTTAAAATATTTGTGCAATTATGTTATATATATAATATATATACACATACAATATAATATTATTCAGCCATAAAATAGAAAATCCTGACATCTATGACAACATGGATGAAACTTGACATTATGATAAGTGAAACAAGCTAGATACATAAAGATAAATACTACTTGAAGAATTTATAATGAAAAATCTAAAATAATCAAACCCACTAAAGTAGAGAGTGAAATGGTGATTGCTAATCATTCTGGGGGGAGAAGAAATGGGAAGGTATTAGTCAAAGGGTACAAGATTTTTACAGAAGATGAATAAGTCCTAGAGAACTTTTTCTGTGTACAACATAGTAGTTCATACTCTAAAAAACTTGCTAACAGGTAGAACTTAAGTGTTTGTCGGGAGCCGTTCTTATCAAGGCTCTCATACCTGAGATCTAGGCAACTTCGCTTTGGGACAGAATCTGCCTCACCCTGTGCTATCTGATAGGATAAACAGATAAACAGCATAAGGTCAGTTGCCCTGACATGCCCTGACTTGCCCTGGGCCCCTTGAGCCATTTGCTTAAACTAATCTGGCCTTGCAGCCCCTTCCTCTCCCGGGACCCTTCTGCATTTTGGGGTCATATAAGGAAATGGAATGTTCTGCAGTTCGATATCCAAGGCAACCGTGATTATGCAAATCCTCCCCTTTATATACTCTACCCCTACCTACAATAAACGAGGCTTGATCAGAACTTTGTCTTGCCTCCATTCTTCGCGTCTCCTGTCCCCCATTCTCTTGCAGATTGTCACCTCGAGTCTCACGTCTGGCCGGAGCTCCCGTTAGTCGTCCCGTGGGAAGGGACAAGTGTTTTTTATCACACACAAAATAAAAAGAAATAAAGAAAAAGTCAGGAGGAAACTTTGGGAGCTACGGGATATGTTTATGGCATATATTGTGGTAAAGATTTCGTAAATGTACAGTTATCTTCAAAATCATCAAGTTGTATGCATTAAATACATCCAGCTTTTTGCATATCAATCATATCTCAATAAGTGGTTTTAAGAAAAAAAATTGAATATTGAGATTTTCACAGAAATCCTTTTAGGTTTTAATTGTCTCATTCCTAGACAATACATGTACTCTAGAACTGCTTTTGTCAGTTCTCCTTGGCTAATAGGTTAGATAATAGAATATAGCTTGTCTCACCCAATTTGATTTTGTGTCATTTGATTATTTTTACTTGTTAAATTTGTTTATTCAACTATAGCGACTATTTTCCATTATATTCCAAATTTGATCAAATATATATTGATGGCTGAAAAAATTTTCTTTGAAGCACAGAACAGGTGAAAAAATGATAATAGAAACTTTCCCATTCTGAATGTAACTATAAACAGACCTACCACATGAATAGAAAGTGTAAGTATGTATACAATTAAAGAAGACTATCTGTGTATATGATCATTTTACAGAAGAAGCTAGAAAAAAATAAATATCTGAATAGCAGGTTTGTTTCAATTGAGGTATAATTAACATAACTTTATATTATATTAGTTTCAGGTGTGTGGTGATGATTCGATATTTATATATATTGTAAAGTTATAGCTACAGTAAGTCTAATTAACACCTTTCACCATATATAGTTATAGAATTTTTTTGTTATGATGAGTACTTTTAAGATTTACTCTCTTAGCAACTTTCAAATATGCAATATAGTATTATTATTATTATTATTATTATTATTAAATATAGTCACTATTCTGTACATTACATTCTATGACTTTGTTGTTTTATAACTGGAAGTTTGTACCTTTTGACTCTATTCACCATTTTGCCCATCTCTCACCCCCTGTTTCTGGCTACCACCAATCTGTTCTCTATATCTATGACTTTGGGTTTTCAAAATTTTCTTTGTTCCCTGTTTTAGATTCCACATAAGTGAGATCAGACAGTATTCATCTTTCTCTGACTTATTTTACTTAGCATAATGCCTTCAAATTCCATTTATGTTGTCACAAATGGCAAGATGTCCTTTGAAAAGTAGTTTTAATTGGATTGTTGATTAATTTCTTCCAAATACTATATGTCATAAAGTTTTGTAAAATAGTGGCACAGTTCCATCATAAAGTTTGACATTTTCAAACACACATATCCCTCTGGTAAACCAATAAACTTTTCTCAGAACCATTATTAAATTATGTTTTATAGGATTAAATTTATGCTTTTTGCACAGGGGGATGAGACCAAAACCATATTGAGAGGTCTATAAAAATGCAGCAAAAATAAAATAAAACAAAGTAAAATAAAATAACACATGGATTGCATATTGGGGAAGAGCTTACAATATCAATTCCAAAATATGATTATAGAGATGACAAAATTGGTGAAAGCATTTTCTTAAATGTTTCTATAGGAAGTCTCACAATATTTCTGACATACAATGTGAAAGTACAACTACTCACATATGATAGAAGTCATTTCACTGGATGATCGTTCTAAAAGGGAATGTATCTATAACTGTATGTATATACTACATATATGTGAGAGAATTATCTGATAATATTTTGTTCTACTTATTACTGAAAATCAATGATATAAGAAGAGAAATTTTTGTCATTAAACTAAAAATTAATTTATGACATCAACAATAGACTTTGGAATAAGTGTATTAGAGCATGAAACATGGGGATAGTAAGAGAGTGAGTGTTCATGTGAATAAGGGAGGTGGCAAATGAAATCTTATTCACAGGGAAATGAGTGCAATTAGTTTTACCCTCCTGTTTAATGTTAATGAAATAGTGAAATTGCAAATACTGTAAAATGATGGACACTGAGTTACATATTTTTATTTGCTCTGTTTTGATATAGGTACTAATTTTTAAATGCTGAATGGATGTAACTGTTATTTATCAGTATGTCATTTAGTCACAATGGAGGTAATAAATGTTGATATCCATTCTACATGCTACTGCTAAGTCAATAAATGTATTCAAAGCCATGCCTGCCTAGAGGAACAGATGGATTTTTCTTTATACAGATACTGTCAGCGAAAACCATGTATATTCAGGACTATGATACAAAGGCTCTGTACAGGTTAGTGAAGTTCTGATAATGGAATCTAAAAAAAACTTTGAATACACTGAAAATTATTATCTTTGCCACTCTATTCCAAATTAAGTCATTTTGCCTTCTGCTGGTGATTATAATAAGCTTATTTGCACAGCTTAGCATCTGATAGTATGGATAGTAGATTTTCATCAGAAACCTCTGTAGAATGTTTCACTTCATATTTTTTATTTGAATAACCAGAACTATCTTACAAAACCACCATTCTTGTTGACTCATAATTGTGAGATAGTATTTTCTTATACTTAGTTGTTGGGAGCCAAAGCACAGCATAAAAGCCTTGCCTTATGGAAAGTAAGTTCCCCATTTCAGTTCCCCAAAAGTAAGTTCCCCATTTCAGTTCCCCATTTCCTGCTAAGCCCACGCTAAGCCCACGCGTGCCAACTTAGGCCCAATCCCCCACCTCCACATCCCCTTACTCTCTATTATAGCCAATAATATAATAACAAGTATTTCCCCTAACCCTTGCTCATCACCCCACCTGTTAGTAATCAATAATATCATGACAAATATCCCCCCACGTAGACAGTCCTGCCCTCCTTTGTTCTAACTGTATATATACCCCTGCTGCAAAAATAAAACTTTGAGGCTTGATCAGAACCCTGTCTTGCCTCCATTTCTTTGTGTCTCCTGTCCTACCTTCATCCTCCACAGGTTCCTCCTCGCCCTGCGTTGTTTTGCCTTGCAGGTCGGGGCACTTAGTAGTATTAGAAAGAAATTTTCCTTTACCCTTCTAGGTTCTTCTGGCCGGTCTAAGAACTAAATTGACATGAGACAGAGTAACAAGAGAAAATTCAATTTAATTTTGTACATACAGGGATTTTACAAAAATATGGAGGTCCAAGGACAAATTGGGCAGTTGAGACTTTATACGCCATCTTGAACTAAGGAGAAGAAGATAGTGGTTTAGGACTTCAAAGGGCAGGAAGGCAATTCACATGGAGATGGAAAACCAAATGTCTGATAAACAAATGTTTGCTAGGTCATCTTTAACAATGGGACACACAATGGACTCTGATCTCTAGACCCCCTACTACACCTGGCCCATATTCTTTGTACATATCTCTGGTGATAGCTCTATTCTGAGAATAGGCCCTTTATCTAAATTCTTTTATGAAGTTAAAGGGTAGATAATAAAAAATTTTCTTGTCTTCTGTTTCTTAAAAATAATCAGCTTAAATTAATCCTTATACCAAAGAGATGCATTTTGGGATGGCAAATTTTGCTCCTTTATATTTGAAATAGAGTATGTAAAAACAAGCATTGACTATGTGGATTGATCTACAAGCACAACGTATCTACCACCTAAGTAAATGAATATATTCCTTTTTGAGACTAACAATATCTTTCCTGTCACTGATATAAAGCCATTATTACTGTCATCACTGTTTTTATAAAATGCTTTTTCCTACTATTTAAAATTATATTGAACTTATATTGTTTTAATTACCAAAATCGACAATCTTTGTGACTACTGAATGCATATTAAGTGACTTTTGGTGTTAAAATTTGGATTAGGAAACCATGCAGAATGTATAGCAACTGAAAAGTAGAGTGTTTATGATTCAAGGCAAAGCTTCCAGCATCCCACACAATCCACACTCAAGTTAGAAATGATTATAAGAGATGGGGCTGATTGGGCATAGATCATTTCAATTCAGGAATGCCTTGAAGTATGAGATCATTTCAATTTTTATTTTTATATATCACATGCAGGGTAACAAGTATTTATCTCTTACTCAGTAACAATTTTGACAATGAGGTGTGGGTGCTTAGAAATTAGAATGATTATTATCTTTACTGGAGCCATTGATAGCATCCTTGTGTGCTTACAATATGATTGTCCTTACAAAAATCAATCACAGATTTTGCAGAAAAATAAGTACTGTTAATACAAGATAAACCTGTAATTTTCCATCTAGAGATAGAGATCAAATAACTCTGACCTTTCTTTTATAGTTGGAACAAATCTCAGTGTCTCTCTCTCTCCATTTTCTCTCTCTTATCTCTTGTCAATGCTTTATTTTGACATAGGCTATGTAGTATATAGTACATAAAATTTGTTCACAACTGTTGCAATTATATTTTTAATATTAATTTCATTTTTTTGTGTTATTAACATACATTTATGATTAAAGAACCCACGTGTGTTGGCATGATGCCAGTTGAAGACACTATGGATTGCATTACAAAAGAATTAGATCATTCAGAATTTTGGTCAGTAGGCATTTTTAAATGTTATTTAATTACATTAAAATTGGGTGTTTATGAACATTTCTCCATTGCCAAAAACCAAATATAGTTCCAATAACAAAGTAAAAGTCCCCAAATCAAGTATGTGGCAAATAAAACTATATCTTTTGCTCATTTTAGAGTATCAACACATAGAACTTTCAGAAAAATTACCAGAGATTTAGAATATACAAATAAAAGGACTTTTAAATATATACCATCAGAATATTCAATGGAGTCTAGCTTTAAAAATTAATCCTAAAATGTATCTTCAAGTAAATAGAATGGTTTCTGTTATTTAAATATGCCTGTTGGCCTTAGTAGGTACTGATGTGAGAATTAGTGCAAGACTAGAACCTATAATCATTTAACTTGAAGGATGCACCGTAGACTTTAGCCATAGAATCACTTGAGAATGCTTGTTAAAATGCAGTTCTGAGGCTTTACCCAGGATGGTATAAATTAGAATTTCTGGGCTTATTACCTGGTAATTTTCTCTTTAACAATTTACCATTGTTTTACTATGCCCATTAAACCTTGAGAACCACTTTCCCCCCAGATGTGGCAGCATGCAGCATTCTCTCTCTTTCTCCTCTTTCTCTCAGCAACCCTTCCTTATCCTTAATTAGCCACTAATATTGCTAGTGATTTTGCTGCTGATAATCCCCTTTAACCTGTGGTCATGTTCCAAATTTCATAGCAGAAGGGAAGATTATTATTTTTATTATAATAATTGTAGGAGAATTTTAATGTTACTTACATTACCTACATCTAACAAACCTATTGTTGCTACATCATTCTCTCATCGTCTCTCACTTGCCTTAAATATACATTGGTATATTGTTTTAGCTGCTCTCCAACTTTTTGTCCCTATGCCTTCTAATTCTCCCCTCCAACTCTTCCTTCTAACAAAAAACCTTCTCTTAATTGCACCATTTTCTCTTGTGCTTAGTTTAATCTCATGTTGTTTTTGGCAGTAGTATGTTGTTCAGGCTTGTAGCCTAGGAGCAATAGGATGTACTATAGAGCCTAGATGTGTGGTAGGCTGTATCACCTAGGTTTATGTAATTATACTCTATGTTCACATGACAAAATTGTCTAACGAAACATCTCTCAGAATATATCCCTGTCATTAAGTGGTACATGCTGCATACAAAAAAGACGATGAATGCAGAAAGAATAGAAACAAAGAACTATAGGATTAAAGTAGAGCAGCCTGAATGTGAAAATATCCGAAATGAGCCAGGTGGAATTTTTTACATGTGGGGGTTACAGGGAAATCATTTGAGGTAGAAAAATCAGTACAAGCAAAGAACAGGAGGTAAACTTGCATCCCATTTAAATGGCAGCTCAGAATATAGATTGATTAAATCATTTCACAAATATGGAAAGTTATGAGAGATAAGATTTTAAAGATCAGTTAAGACTAGATTATGAAAATTGTTAAAGAGTTTTTTTCACTAACTTATTAAGAAAGTATAGGATCACCATTATATTTTAAGATAATTGATCCACTGGAGGTAAGAAGAAAGAATTGGATGGGAATTTATAGCAAGAAGCTTAATGATTATTGAATAACAGAACATATATTGATGTAGGCCTCATGGTAACAGTGGAGATGGAAAAAACAAAGGTGGGCATGGTTATAAGTTCAGATTTATGGGACACCACCACTGATTGGATATAGAATTTGAAGGATAGTCAAAGATGTGTTTGAGTTATCTGGAGTGAGTCATTACAAGGAATAAAAGAAAGGAATTGACTTTGGGCTGAAGATGATGAACTCCATTTTGACTATGTTAAATTGGAGATAGAGCCATATGCAATGACACTCTGAAAGATGAGAATAATCTTGAAGTTATTGAGATGAGTCTGGGACTGATTTGATAAACACCAAGAAAAGATTCTAGGATGAATATAAAGAGTGAGAATGGAAACATTAGAGAGGATAATTCTATGAAGAAGCAAAAAAGAAAATACAAAGTGGTAGAAGTAGAGTGAGAATAGAAGAATAGTCTCATAGAAGATAAATAGATAATGTGTGGGGGAAAAAAAGACAAGAACAGGCTGAGGAAGGTGACTATTGTAAATAAAAACAATTGCATCAGATTCTGATCTTAGATTTATTTTGGATAACACTTAAAATTGTGGAACTAGATACAAAATAACATAATACATGGTCTCTGCTGTTTGAAATCCAGTCAGAGAATTAACCATACACAGGAAACAGCTAAGTGTCATTCAGGGCTGTATGTTTGTTAAGTCTCTAAAGCAAGTGATAGAAATTATAAACACTAAAAAAATCTACAGAAGGAGATGGTCAATTTTAATGGGAATGCTCAGATGATGTCTCTTGAAGAGAAGGGGTGGGGAGTCCATCTAAAAAAAACAGGTAGTTTGGAATGTCAAAGAATAACTCATAGACCTACAGTTATTTTAAGCACACTGTTTACTTGAATACAAGGAAAACAAATTGTTAAAATATCAGCTTTGAAGAGTCATGGGAGACGAAAGAACTGGAGACTGTGTGATAAAATCAGTATTTGATCTGGTAGACCTGAAAACTAACTGAAATGTCTTAGCCCTGGGCCTTCTGTGGACTTGCCCAAGAGCAAAAGACATCAAAAGGTATTAGGCAATCAATCACAGTTTGGAGAAATTTGAGAGCTATCTATCCACCTACCCATTTATCTAATCTATATATCTGTCTCTCTGTCTATCTAATCTCCATTCTGTGTTTAAAAATTCATAATATATGGTAACTTATTCTAAGTGTGGTGAAATTTTAAAAATATTTTCATTTTAATAAACTGATACCTGCTCATGTGTATTAGGGGCTTTTGTAATGCTTGCCAGTGCTTGCTCTTATATATTCATTCTTCTGTTCCCAAATCACTGCATGTATCTGCTTAAACCCTTTTAGTTTTAACACTATTGTTAACATTTTTCACTTGTCAACATTTTCTTAGACCTCAGTGACAGCACCTTCTTCAGTAGATCATGACTACATTAAGTATCTTCTATGTGATTCTTTTGGACTCTTTGCTTCAATTGTTATATAGGATTGCTAACAGAAATTTGGCCTTCCTGTAGTCACTTAGAGGTCTGAGAACAACAGACCATTCTGTATCATTAAGGGGAATTTTTAACAAGATTAAGTACTTTCATTTCAATATACTCTTAGCAAAATCTAGCAACTGAGGCATTCTGAATTGTCCGTTTAAAGAACCACAGTTCTATAAAATAAAGTATTACCATTTACTTTATGCTTATTTTGACATTTTTGATGAAATAATAACTATAGTTTTTAATAAATGAAAAATATAGCTATTTTGCTATTTTCTTTAGAAGAGCAAAGTTTTAAGTACTTGGTAACATTTATGTTTAATTTTATGTACTATCTAAAGATGCCTTTGACTTTCTGGGTGAAATTTAAGTGTTCATTGTGTAATAGTTTGCTACAGTAAAGAATATTCAATAAATCTATGGAACATTGTGATGGCCTTTTAGTAATTTTATGTATTCTTAAAATTAATGTGGTATTGAAATTTTAAATCTGTATGCATTGAGTCCTTTCCAATCTAATTTTCAATTTCATTGAACCAGAAAGCAATCAGTATTTACAAAGAATTTTGTATTTCTGCAGAGGTTACAAATTATTTCTTTAAGTTTCAGCATTAAGTATTTATCATTGATGTTGCAATGGGCTGTTGTTATCACTGATGTAACAAGATTAGAATATACATGGACAATAGAAATAGGGTAATCTGACATTGCTGCATTATGTTAATACTTTTATTTCAGTAGTGTGACCATCAGTCAATGGTGGATGGTGCAATTAGTGTGAAGCTCAGTAATAAATTCAGAAAAGTGCCAAAGAGACAAGATGAATGTAAGACCAGAAAGGCAAACCATCTCCAGTGGACTAGAAGCATGGTTCATTGAGTCTTTATGAACAAAGCAATAATCATGTGTCCTGGAAAATGAAGGATGCAAAAATAAACTAACTGCCAGACTCCATTCTCTCTTATAATCCTACTTTCAGAATGAGGTATATATGTCATTCTGGACTAAAGCGGAGGTAGAGAATCTAAGACGTCAGTGGTAAGTAAGGAGATTTACAGGGAGATACAAACAGTTACTGTTTAGTAAACAGAAACTTGCTGGGTCATTGAGACAATAGGTCACACAGAGGACTTTGTTCGAGCAAGGCCTTGCAAGTTTCCCTATTTATCATACCAGTTCATATTATACTACAGTTACTTGATATTGATTATATAAGCCATATTTGGAAATATAAAGATTTTATTTTCTTTTCATTGCTAATTTTAAGTTCAATGACCTCAAAATAAAATTTACATATGTGGTTATATAAGAAGTCTTCAAAAAGCTATATTTAATACTTTAAAATAGTAAAATATTTAAAACATTTACAAATGTTAAGATATTAAAAAATACTTTAAAATGCAAGAACTAACATATAAATAATGGAAAATATACATCAAAATTATAAGGGTTTGCAAATTATATGCTTAGGTACCTGGGAAACCCAGAAGTAGTAAATGAAAACCTACTAGAACTTAGAATAGAACTTAGTGATGTTGCCATTTATTAAACAATCTGATAAATGTCAATAGCTCTCCTATATGTCAGCAATAAATGGGTAATTTAATAAAAATTACTACTTCAGTAGCAAAACTATATAAAAATAAGTAGAACAAGCTTAATAAGATATGGATAAATACTACATGATGAAAACAAAATAACTTTCATATTGCTATAAAAGAAAACTTAAATAGAAGTGCATAAAATATTTCACCATGGGTAAACTCAAATGTATACATGTCAGTTGTCTCCAAGTGAATTTGGGAAATTTATGAAATATAATACCAATAGCAGTTTTAAGGAAGCTGATAAGATAATTAATTTTAAATTTGACTTGAAAAAATAGGTGATGAAAACCAGGCAGCATTGAGGGTAAACAAATTATGGAGGGGCAGCAACTTATTAAAACATGATTAAAAATATGTTAAGTGAAAATGATTTAAAACTTTTGCATGAGTAGATACAAAAATAGAACATGATAGAAAACTCCAAGCAATAGAAGTCCATATAATAGAATTTGAACATCTTAGTGCTTCTCTCTAAAATAAACTTTTAAGAACAATATTTTTCTAATGACGATAGAAGTTTTATTGCTTGTAACAACTATTGCAAACAGGAAAATAGGGAATGAGGCATACAACCAACTACCACATTCCAGGATGATGTGGAAAATGTGAAAATTTTATTATGTGAAAGGTGTATCATGGGGTGAGTTCTTATATATTTATTTTGGTTTTATTATCTATAATACTTTAGTCTGGGAAATTGTGGGTTTCTTACATCAATCCCAGACATTATGTCACCGCGTATGTATTCTCACAATATTTAGATTTTACTCAAAATGCTTAAAAAGTATATCCCAAGTGTCCTTCAGTTCTCTAATGAGAGTCAGACCCAGGACTATCTACAAGATGACAAATAAAAGCTATTCTACAGCCTTATGTAAGGAAAGCATATTTGGATAAGACAAAATAAAACAGAGGTGACCTTATAATCTCCTCAATACAGTTTGCTCTAATTTAGATTGAATATTCAACAAACCCATGATTAATAATAATAACTAACATTTGTTGGTATCAGAAAAAGAGTAAGCATTTTACATATATTTGTTTCATTTAGTCTCACAACAAACAGCATGATCAGATATTATTATTATTATTATTACTATTAAAATATAGAAAAAGTGAAACACAGAGAGTTTAAGTTACTTTCCTGAAAACATACAATGAATAAAGAGCATACCCGGGATTTAAATTCAGGCAGTTTGACTCGAGAGCCCATGATTTTAATTGTTGTGGGTTACTGTTTTCTTGTAATATTAATGTTAGAATTCTTTAACTTAAATTTCTGAAGTGCTCACAAACTCTTTTCCAGATAGCCAGGTAGACATCTCATTTCTTGTTGCATCTTGCAACAGTGCTTTTCAAACTTGAAACAATATATCACCTGGAAAAATTAAAATAATTGTAGATGCCTGGGACCTACCTATTCCAAACCAAGTGAGATGGTATCTGTAGGATGTGTTTTTAAAATCAGTGATTCTGATGCACAGTGGAGGGTTGCAAACCACTGACTTATGCAAATATAGAAATAGGGATAAAATTAAGTAATCATTTCTCAGATACGTTGTAAGATAATTTATGTATACTATAAATGGCATAAATGTATATGTTTTATTTGTAATGTTATATACTTATCTGTTTTTATTAATTTCCCATGATCTACATAGACCTAAACATTTGTTTTAATTTTGGTAAAATTATATAACCATCAAGGCAGCCCCAAATGATCTCTTCCTTCACTAATCTTCTATAGTAATTATTGTCATTATTATTAAGAGCTAATTATGTAAGGTTTTCTTTTTAAAAGAAGTCTCCTGTTTCAATTTTGTTGGGAGTCATTCTTGCTGAATGCCCTACAGACAGGGTTAAAGTTGCCTGCAAGCTAGAAGTTTGCAGGGCAGGTGGGCTCGTTACTGAAGGAGGAAAATTGGCTTAATGGATACGCTCCTTACTGAAGGAGAAAGTTTGGTTTAATGGAAAGAGTTGAACGTTCTTGCCCCAAGGAATAAGAGACAGAAAACAGGAACAAGGATGTTTTGAGAGAACTTATGTAAAGGTCAGCAATTGTTTGCATATCTGTGGGTGTTACTTCTCATGCACATCCTAGGGTATAAATATGCTGTGCTTAATAAACTCGGGCCGCAGTATTCACTGTTAGCCCTCCCGACTCTATCTTTTGTCTCTCTCTATTTTTTTCTTAATCCTCACTCCCCCTCTTGGGAGCTGTTCGCTCTTAGCTGGCTGGCTCCGGCACAACTTAGAACAAACATTTTTGATAACTTTAAAAATTGGAAGAATAACTTTGAAAACACAATACATACTCAATATTTAGAATTCAAAGATGGCAGAAAAGAAGAAGGTGAGAAATCTTACCATGCATGATTAATCAACTTTTAATACTCAGTGAACACCATTACAGGCTTTTCCTCTGCTTATATATGGAAGGGTGGACGGATGGAAATCTAGATTTATTTTGCTTTTTTTTTCAGCTTTACTAAAATATAATTAACATATAACATTGTATGATTGTAAAGAATATAATATGATTTGGTACATACTGTAAACTGATTGCCGTAATAAGGTTAGTCAATTCATCCATCACATCACATAAGTATTATGCGCACATGTTTGTGTGTGTATGTATGTGTGTGTGTGTGTGTGTGTGTGTGTGTGTGTGTGTGGTGGGAATATTCAAGATTTAGTCTCTTAGCAACTTTTAACTATATAATATAGTATTGTTAATTATAGTCACTGTGCTCCCAGGCCCTGGCAACCACCATTCTAATCTGTTTTTATACGTTTGGCTTTTTTTTTTTTTAGTTTCTACATATAAATGAGATCATACAATATTCATCTTTCTCTGACTTATTTCATTTAGCATAATGTCTCAAATTCCCTCTATGTTGCTGTAAATGGGAATGATAGTACTGAGCAAAGGGTGGAAAATGTCAATGGTGCTCAAACTTGAATGTCTACAGAATTGTTTGTGATATTTATTAAAAATGAAGATTTTTATAATATATCCAAAAATTCAGTGGAAGTAGGTATTTGTAATTTTTTTCAATAGTAACCTAGGTAATTCTCATGTGGATGGGTATCAGACCACATGAAATCAACCTCAAGACAGAAGAAAAATTGTACTGGGTAGTAAAAAGAAAGCTGTCTTCCAACTGTCTACTTGATTGATCTGTACTTAGGAGAGGTATGGAAAATGTTATCTTTGGCAGAGAGCTGGATTTCAGTTAACTATAGTTTTTGAAAAAAAATGTTTCCTGGGTTTCAACATAATGTGTCTCCAAGAAACTTTAATTTTAGCAATTCGAATGTCACTTTCAAGGTTTTTACTTACTTCTTTGTTTCTTTATGTTTCTCACTCCTCTACCAGTGAGGATAGTAACATCCTTAGTGGAGTAATGGTGAACTGGCCATTCTGAAAATACTACCCCAGGGTCAAAGCATTAGAGCCCACTTCACCCTCCTCCCCAATTGCCACTTTGTGCTGAGAATTCTTCACGTCCCAATTTGATCCCCAAAAATATTGGGGTTAGTTAACCTGAATATTTACATGTCTCTTTTTAAGACACACTTTTTATCCAGTCAGATTTTCATGCTATATTGTTTTTTTAAACTTTGTATATCCATTGGTATTGATGTTTCTTTTTTTTTAATTCTATATGCCATAAACCTAGAATGAAGAGAAAATATGTGTTTCTACAGAGTTAAAGATTTATGAAAAAATTTCACTTACATTTGGGATCCTAGTATAAGAGCCAGTCTTGGGAAGTTAGAGAGAACTCCAAAGCTTTAGCTAAATCCAGAGGTATGTATTTGCATTTCTACAGAAAATAAGATCTTAGAAACATCTTTAGGTTGTACAGTCCTGGAACATCAGAACTTATCTAGTCCTTAGAAAGGTGTATTTACATTCCAAAAGGTTAGAGTGAGAACTCTGGGTTTTTTCCATCCCATCTCCGTAGAGTAAAATTGGGAGGGGAGGAGAAGATAGTTGCTTTTTGCTCCTGAATATAAGCAGAAAAAAATCCAATTTTCTTCATTACTCACTTATTATAATGATGTCAAAGTTTATAAGCATTTGACCTAACTTTCATGTTACCTCAAGAGTAAAAATGAAGGTGTGACAAATAATGTGGTCATTATTTGTATTTAAGTGAATTTGAATTTTAAGCTAATGATAAATATATGTCTGAACCAGGACACATCATGTGAGCTTTCAGGATGAAATTACTAAAGATGATTATTAAAAGTACAATAGTGAGTTTTATTCTCATTATTTCATTGTGTTTGTGTGTGTTTGTGTATGTGTATGTGTACATGACTAAACAGTCCTGAAAAGTGCTGCATGTTTGACTATTATAGAAGTTCTTTGTGACATTGTATTTAACATACATATACAAGTGAGTGCCTTTATAACATTCATTCTATAAACATTTTATGAGATTCTTTGGTATTTTACTCCTTTGTATTATTGGTTTGTTCATACATTTTTAATGTCTGAATTGAAAAAGAATTTTTATGAGCTATTACTACAGAGTGGAAATTGAAATAAGATTCCATATAAATATACTGCATTAAAAAAATTGTATTGGTATATATACCCAAGTGAGCATAATTAGAAAGTAGTCTCAGTGAGAGGTCCAGCTTTCATAAGCTGGAAGAATGAAGGTTGAGTACTTTATTAACATTACCCATACTCCAAGAATAAATTTAAAAAGCAGAATGGCATTCAGATAGGTATTATAATATGATTTTTTATTTTAGTAGCAAAAAAAGTTTTTAAAAATTTTTTGCTGTTTTTAAAGTAAGTGTATGTATGGCAATTTAAATAATAATTGCATATTTTGTTGTGTTAGGGCCTCTTTTTTATAATCCTTTGTACTAGGACTATTATTTACATTCTTTCATATTGGTATATTTGTAAAGATAAATGATATCAACTGTAATATCAACTGAAAATCAAGTTATTTGGAAGAATTTCAATGTTAGAACTCCTTTAAATAAAATGATCTACCTTTCCCTGTGATTGGATAAATTCCACAAGATGTAAGAGAAACCACACCCATGCCCTCAAAAGATCTTTACAGACTAATAGTGACAAGACATAAAAAAGGGTTGATGCAAGGCAGTCAGTGAATGCCACAATCTACAGAGAAACAATGAGTCATGGGACTCAAAGTAGCTAGAGGCCATTCTGATAAAGAAATCAGGAAAAATTGCATGGCCCTTGAAAGTTTAGGTGTTCCAAAGAAGCTTAAAATATCTTCGTTTAAAAAATATAATTCACTATACATTGTAAATCTCTTTTACTTTTTAATTTCCTCAGATATGTTGACTCTATGTTCATTTTATTATGTAGTCCAAAAATAGTGAATGCACACTAGATAACATGTAGAGGAGATATCTAAGTTTTGATAAATGGAGAAATTGATGGTTAATTTAGCAGATTGTTACCAAGCTTCTACCAGCCAGTTCCAATGTACTAACTTCATTAGACCAAATTTTCCAACCATATTAAATGGTGGAATAAGTTTTAAATCATTACTCTTAAACTAACTTTCCCAGTTAGCAAATTTCAAGTATACAATACAGTATTGTTAACTATAGTCATATTACTGCATATTATTAGACCTCCAGAATTTATTCATTTTGGATAACTGAAACTTTATACCCCTTAACCAACCTCTCTTCATTTCTCTCTCCCATTCTTCACCCCACCCTTGTTCCTGGCAAGTACCATTCTACTGTCTGCTTCTATGAGATTGACTATTTTAGATTTTACCTTGAAATTAGGAACCAGCTGGTTGTGTTGCTGTGCCATTGTTATGTTCTATTATAAAATCCTGACAGCAGGAATATACCATTATTATACAGTCACAATTTCATGGAATAGCCATAAATGAAAGAAAAAATTTATGAGATTTTTTTTTTATTCAGCATAGCAGATATATTTTATTCCCTTGGGCAGAGAGATGGATATCAGAAAAACAAAATAATTAACATTTATGGAGTTTGTACTACATACAATATTTCATGTTGTGAGGAGAACTAAAGGTATATAGGTAAATATAATTTTGTGCTTCAAGGTTTTGTTTTTGCATAGTTCTTGTCATTTAGGTTGCCTCTAGTCGTAAATAACTGGGTAGATGAGTAAAATGGCTTTAAAATAAGGAAATTCAATATGTTATATGACACGAAACCAAGTGGTAGGCAGTTATGTGAATAGTTATCCAGTTTCTCAGCAAAATGATCAAAAGCTAATTTTTGCACAGCCATTTTAGCCTACTGGCTTTATTTTAGCTATCTACATTAATAACTCCAAAATGGCTGCTGAAGTCCTCATGTAGCACCTTTATATAGTTATTCATGGGACAAAATGAGCAGCATCTTTTCTTGTGCTTCTCTTTTCCAGGAGGCAAATGTTTTCCAGTAGCCCTACAGCAATTCCCTTTGCACTCCACTGACCAAAACTGTATTCCATACTTATGGCTAAACCAGTGGAATGGAACACTACAAAAGTGGCACTCTTAGCAAGAATAAAGGTGTTGGAAAGGCAATCAACAGTTTTCTTTGAGAATACAGTATGCTAATAGGTATTGCCAGATATAGATGGAGACTAGAGTGAAAGTTGTTGATATGAAGTTGCAGCACAAAGTATCTACCATGAAGTTCTTGTTAGCAGAGGAAATCAGGGTCTATTTGATTTCATTGAGTTGGTCAAGCTCATGCCACAGAATAGTAGGACTTGAATCAACTTTACCAGCTTTCTACTTGAATATTCTTTCCATTATGATTTTTTTCTTTATTTAAAAATTTGAATTCTCTGTTTTTACAAGTCCACTAGCAAATACTATCTTCAGAAGGTGAGGGGAAGACCTATACAATTGAGATTCTTTTTGATTAAATTTATGTATAAAGAGGAATTACTATGTTTTCAAAGGTATTTCAGATAAAATTATTTAGCAGAAATCTGATTTATTTTGATATTTGACTTTTTAAACCAATGAGTGACTATAAAATGTAATTGCTTTTGTTTACATTTATTAAAATGCATCATAAGGAGTGTTATAAATGTTTTTTAATTTGAAGAGTTTTATCTGGTTCGTCACTGCATTGTCTTATTATCCAATATATTTTCCTTTGAAGTAAACATAACTTTTTTTAGTTACAAGTTATTTTATTTTCACCCTATTATATATATGTGTCATATATGTTTTAAAATAATTTTATATTGTTACCTATATTAGGTTGTTGTGTCTACTGAAATGAAATTCAAAACTTTTATCATCACCAGACTTAAGCCCTGCTTGTTCTGCTTGAATGCTACCTCTTGCTCCATTGCACACATTTCCATCACTCTAGATTGATCTCTTTGGTTCACA
This sequence comes from Macroglossus sobrinus, assembly GCA_004027375.1. Lineage (NCBI taxonomy): Eukaryota > Metazoa > Chordata > Mammalia > Chiroptera > Pteropodidae > Macroglossus > Macroglossus sobrinus. The sequence goes on along the minus strand of PVKZ01005893.1, from coordinate 3,683 downwards.
CCTTGTAGACTGGTCCAATATGCAAGGCTCAGCAGGACTGCATTTCTCACTTTGAAGTTTAACTTCTCTTAATGATTTAAAAGTAAGTCTGAGAATCAAACTATGTAATACATTTTTAAAATTTTGTTCTTGTCTGGAGTAATCTCCCTACATCTGTTGTGAGATAGCAGAATACTGAGGAGATATTTTGAAATTAGGTGTATCTCTCACTCTTCCTTAAATCATACTGAGAAAGCTTTCTACCTTTCTGAAGTCAGTCACCTCTCTTATTTCTTTCTAACAAGCCCCTAAGATCCTTAATTGGTAAACTTTACTGCTATTAATAAAATAAAAATGGATATACCCTTCATTTCTTTTAAAGAAGAGTGTATGAGGAGATGTGAATTAGTGGATTATCAGAAAAGATAGTGCCATTCTCCATTAACTGCTGCTTAATACTAGTCAAGTATGTTACTTTCACATAACACTTTAGGTCTTGGCTCTTGCACCATCCGTGTTTCCAAAGACAGGCCTGGGTTATTTTCAGTTGGTAACTTGACTATGTGTCATTAAGACATAGCAGATCTTCATTTCAAGGAAATGCAAAGAGCACCCTGTACAGTGACAGAATTGATGGAGCAATAGGTGACAAAGTATATATCTTTGAATTCTTGCTTCACATCAATCCCAATACTTCTTTGTCATAAAGAATTCTCCACCACCTCCACTGTTTTCTAAAATATATTAGCACTATATAGTCTAATAGAAAGAACATTTACTTTTTCTGATGTTGGACCTCTTTTTGACTATAATTTACATCCTGGCTATGTATTGTCCCTGATGTTACTCCTCTGCATTTGAAAATTGTATCTCAAGTTTATTCTAATCTTCATCTATAATTTATCTTGCTTATCAGTATAATTACCTTTTCTGCCTTATTATAGTTTTCCTGGGAAAAATACTTCCCCTAAACACTCCTGTCTAATCTGCCTAAATTGTTGCTCTTGTATGTTATTTCTTGTTCAGAAACAAAGTTCCTCATAATGGCCTTTAAAACCTCCAAAATGTGACTCCTGCATCCCTTAGTCTATTATTCTCTTCTTGTCTCTTTTCATATGCATAATCCAAATGGTACTTCTTTCCTGAACAAACACTATGCTTATTTATCCCTTTGCCTTATACCACATTCCCTTTCTGATAGAATGCACTTTTTCCTTTGCACCGAACACGACTCATTCAAAATTCTAACATTCCTCAATGCCCATCTTAAATGTCACTTCCTTCCTTGGGCTATTGCTTGAATACCTTGTCATCTTTGACCTAATAACACACAGTAGTCTGTCTACCTGTCATTGTTCTTTTACTTAATGACATATTTCTTTAAAGCAGGGATGATGTCTTAATCACTTTAATCATTATTTATAGTATACATTAGTATCTCTGAGGTCAGTGTTATTTTTATAACACTCCTAATTCAGGTTTTAAATTCTAATTTGTCTTTTAACACTTAGGCTAAGATCTTCTGATTCATCTCAATATAATATTTGCTGTGCCCACATTTCAGTGTCTTTGTCAATTCATGACATTTAAAGTAATGGAATTATTGCTGTGCTATGTTTAAATTCTTTTAGTATATTTTAATTAATCTGTATACCCCCCTTAATTTATATTTTTCTTTTTTGTAACTAGTCTACTGACATCTATGGCCCAAATCCAATCTTGATGCTCATGCTTCTTGTCTTGATATATGAAAATTTTCCTAGTACCTCTCCAAGAAGGGGAAGCACTTTCATTGTACTTTCTCACCACTGTGCTGATAAAGGTATGGATACAAAATACACATGAAGTTAAGCACTTAAGAGTTTTAGCTATTTTTTTCCCTAACCTGAAATCCACAATCTATGTGTTGTTCCTTCTAGGTAAAATGTTTATAAAAGTGAAAGAAACATTTTTACTTTAAAAAAACAGCTTTATCAAAGTATATAATTAATATACAAAGAACTGCACATAGTTAATGTACACAATATATGACTTTTTATATATGCAAAACCCATGACACTATAACCACAATCAAAATAATAGACGTATCCAACATCCAGTGGGTATAAGGTTTCAATTATGCTAGATGAATAAGTTCTAGAGATGTACAACATAGTACTTAGAACTAACAATATGGTATTATGCCCTTCAGATGAATACGTTTGGGTAAATAGAGAATCAAAGTTTAGCACATTTGAAGGTTCCCATCATTCAAGGCCACTTGAAATTCATTTCATGTACTAGAAGCCTGACACTGTAAGTGGTAACATGTGATCTGAATTTGCTTGATTTTCCTTTAGAAAGCAATTTACACATTCAGATAGATTTTTTTCGAATGAGGGTATAGAAAGGGAAGCAATAATGGAAGTGCTCCTGATAAGGGCCACCTAATTGCCACTAAAGAATTTTATATATGGTGTAACTGCTAACTGTGTAGAAATGTACTTTTCAATTAACAGAACAAATTGAAGTAATAATATTTCTATATAAATATACTAACGTTTACAGGTATTCACTTTGGTGGGGAACTATCTTGTAAAGGTACATCAATCTCAATTTTTTTGTTTTACTATTATATTCTTATTAACATGCAGGAAATATTTCAGAGCATAATTTTATTTATTTATTTATTTATTTATTTATTTATTTATTTATTTAAGGCATATACATATATATATATATTTACACTGTGTGTTCACCTCCCATAGTTAGATTTCTTTCTGTCACCACATATTTTACCACCTTTACCCCATCTACCTCTTCCCTCCCCCACCCCCTACCCTTTGGTAACCACTAGTCTATAGTTCATGTCGATGAGTCTCTGTTTGTTTGTCCTGTTTCTTTGGTGCTTTTAGGTCTCTATCCCATGTATAAGTGATATCATGTGGTGTTCAACTTGTTCTGTGTGGCTCATTTTGCTTAGGATGATTATCTTGAGGTCCACCCATGTTATCACAAATAGCAGTATTTGATCTCTTCTTATGGCTGAGTCATATCCCATTGTATATGTGTACCACAACTTCTTTATCCAGTCATCTATCATAGGATACTTTGGTTGCTTCCATATCCTGGCAACCGTGAATAATGCTGCTATGAACATCAATGTGCAAATACCTTTTCAGATATGGGTTTTCAAGTCTTTAGGGTAAATATTCAGTAGTGGGATTCCCAGATCATATGGTAGATCAATTTTTAGTTTTTTGAGGAACCTCCATACTGTTTTCCTTAGTGGCTGTACCAATTTGCAGTCTCACCAGCAGTGTATAAGGGGCCCTTTTTCTCCACATCCTCCCCAACTGTTGTTGTCACTTGTCCTGTTGATTATAGCTATTTTATCAGGTGTGAGATGGTATCTCATTGTGGTTTTGATTTGCTTTTCACTAATAGCTAGTGATGTTGAGCATCTTTTCAAATATTTATTGGTCATTTGTATGTCCTCGAGGGAGAAGTGTCTTGCCCCTACCCACAGGGCAAAACAACGCAGGGCGAGGAGGAACCTGTGGAGGATGAAAGTAGGACAGGAGACACAAAGAAATGGAGGCAAGACAGGGTTCTGATCAAGCCTCGTTTATTGTAGGGAGGGGTAGAGTATATAAAGGGGAGGATTTGCATAATCACGGTTGCCTTGGATACCGAACCGCATATAATTTCCTTATATGACCCCA
>PVKZ01005892.1:0-44298 GCA_004027375.1 Macroglossus sobrinus | reverse complement strand
TGATACCTCTGACCTTGTTCTTTTTTCTCAGGGTTGCTCTGGCTATTTGGGGTTCCATATACATCTGATGATATTTTTGCTGTAGTTTTTTCTAAAATGTCATTGGGATTTTGATGGAGATTGCATTAAATTTGTATATTGCTTTGGGTAATATGGCCATTTTAACTGTGTTGATTCTTCTAATGCATGAACACGGAATATCTTTCCATTTCTTTGAGCCTTCCTCAATATCATTTAATAATGTCTGGTAGTTTTCAGTGTATAAGTCCTTCACATGCTTTGTTAAATTTTTCCTAGGCATTTTATTCTTTTTGTTACAATTGCAAAAAAGAATTGTTTTGTTTAATTTCCCATTTCTTTTTCTGAAATTTCATTGTTAGTATATAGGAATGCAATAGATTTTTGTACGTTGATTTTGTATCCTGCTATTTGACTGTGTTTGTTTATTGTTTCTAATATTGTTTCTTTGGTGAAGTCTTAAGGGTTTCTATGTAAAGAGTTATGTCATCTATGAAAAGTGACAGTTTGCTTTCTTCATTTCCTATTTGGATGCCTTTTATTTCTTTCTCTTGCCTGATTGCAATCGCAAGGACTTCCAATACTATATTGAATAAGAATGATGAGAATGGGTAAGCCATATCTTGTTCACAATTTAAGAGAAAAACTTTTAGTTTTTCACCATTGAGTATCATATTAGCTGAGGATTTGTCATATATGGCCTCTATTTATGTTGAGGTACTTCCTTTCTATGCCCAGTTTTTAAGTGTTTTAATTATAAATGGCTGCTGTATCTTATCAAATGCTTTTTCTGCCATCTATTAATATGATCATATGATTTTATCCTTTATTTAGTTTATGTGGTGTATCACATTGATTGATTTGCATATGTTGAACTATACTTGCACCTCTGGAATGAACCCCATTTGGTTGTGATGTATAATCTTTTTAATGTGTTATTGTATTCAATTTGCTAGTATTTTGTTTAGGATTTTTGCATCTGTATTTATCAGGAATATCAGTCCGTAGTTTTCTTTTTGTGTGTGTTATCTTTACCAGGTTTTGGAATCAGGGTGATGTTGGCCTGATAAAATAAGGAAGTATTGCTGTTTCTTCAGTTCTTTAGAAGAGTTTGAGGACAAGTATTAAATCATCTGTGAATGTTTGCTAAGATTAACTAGCAAAGTTATCTGGTCCTAAACTTTTACTTTTAGTGAGTTTGATGATTCTTTCAATTTTCTTAATGTTGCTTGGTCTATGTAGATTTTCCAGTTCTCTGTGATTCAATCTAGGAAGATCGTATATTTCTAAGAATTCATTCATTTCTTCTCAGTTATTGATTTTGGTGGCATATAACCTTTCATAGTATTCTTGTATATTCCTAAAGAATCAGCTTTTTGCTGCATTCATTTTTTTTCTATTGTTTTTTAAAATGGTTTCTATATTTTTATTTTTTCAATTATAGTTGACATACAACATATAAGTTTAAGGTGTACAACATAGTAATTAGACATTTATATGTTATGAAGTCATCACCCCATTAAACTCAGCACCCATCTGACACCATACATAATTATTACAATGCTATTGACTATATGCCTCATGCTATACTCTACATCTTCATGACTATTTTGTAACTACCAATTTGTACCTTTTAATCCTTTCTACCGTCACACATCTCCCATCCCCCCAAATTGACAACCATAAAAATGGTATCTGTATCTATGAGCTTGTTTCTGTTGTTTGTTTATCCTGTTCTCTAGATTCCACATGTAGCATTTGTCTTTCTCTGTCCAACTTAATCCACTGAGCACAAATCTTGCAAATAGCAAGATTTCATTCTTTTTTACAGCTGAGTACTATTGCATTGTGTATATATACCACATCTTTCTCCATTCATCCACTGAGAGACACCCAGGACGCCTACATTTCTTGGCTGCGATGAACATATGGATTCCCATTTCTCTTCAAAGAAGTGTTTTGGGTTTCTTCAGATAAATATATGGGTCAGTCCCCAAATAGCAGCTCATACACTGTGGTGGTGGCCAATCCACATAACCAGTCAGCCTGAGGGTCAGCCCCACCCACTCACATGCCAACAGTAATCATGGCTCAGCTATAACAGAAGGGCACACAGGGACGCTACCTCAGATGAGGGTGGCCGACAACCCTGAAGGGGGACACCTGACACATGGCTCAGACGTGCAAGGTGAGGTCGCCATGACCACACCCAGGGCCTAGGGCAGGGAGGTGACACCATGGTTGGCCAAGGTGCACGAGAGCCAGCACTCAGTCCCAGTCGAGCAAGGGTTCGAGCATCAGGGCAGAGCCTGGTATTGGGCATTGCCAGCTCAGAGCCACATGCATCCAGAGCACCAGTCCCTTCAGCCACAGTCTCAGGAGTGGAGTGACCACTTATCCAGCAGCAGAAAAGAGTTTCAGGTGAAAAACTTACTGTGTTTTTTGATGGGGCAGAAGCACAGGTCACAGACAGGGGTGTGCTGGAACCATGGCCAAGCCACCATTTTCTCAGCACCACCCCATGGCTGCAGCGTGCATTTACATACCCCTTTCCCTGGCCCATGGCGCGGAATCCTCAGAGCCATCTGCTTGACCCTCCTGGCATAGTAGCTAAATGGACAGAAACTGGTGGCAGGGCATCTGTCTCCAAGACTCAGAAGATATACCGCAGAGGCACCTCCAACCAGGAATTCTCACAAGGGACTGCAGACTGCCTGTGTCACCCTACCCGGGGCTCTCTCATGGCCTAGGCTGGTTTTCACATCTGAGGAGAGCTGGAGTCCAGAACACAAAACACTCTCTTCCTTTCACTCACGGTGACCCTGCTCAGCACCTGCAAGCGAAGGAGCTCCAGGGTCTGCAGGACAAACTGTCCTGCTGGTGCCATAGCCAGGCCAGAAGTTGCAGCGCTGTTTGGTCCCCACACTTTTCTGCATGTACTATCTCCATGGAATAGATGCAGCTCAGTTGACTTGGCATGACCAGGACAATCTCGCCAGTGCCTCCGGCCTCCTAGAACTCTGCTCAGGTCACCGTGGCTCAATCTGGTTATTTCCGATGACCCCAGAGCTCTGCAGGGCGGAAACGGTCAAAGCGGCCACCACGTGGCGCATCACTGCCAGCTCGACCACCGGCTGCGGGGATCTTGGTCGCCTTGCCCCACCGGTAGCACACACACGAGGCTGTGGGCGCAGCAAGCAGAGCGTCCTCCATGGTCTGCGAGGGTTAGGTCCCTCAGAGAGAGTGCGAGCGCCACATGCATCACTATGGAAAGCCGGAGGGGAGCCCGCGGACAGCAGCTGGAGGGGCCGAGTCAGCCTCACTGCCCTTCCGAGGTGACAGCGGGCATAACCCCAGGGGGAGGAAGGCTGACACATTTCACTAAGGCTGCACGTGGGGTCACAGTGTCCGCACTAGGCTCCCGCAGAGGCATGTGTACAACGTGTGGATCCCCGCTGCCCTTGGGTCCTGGAGCCGGGAGCCCCGTGGCCTGAGCCCCGCATCCAGGAGGGCGGCACCAGCAGTAGGGACAGAGCCAGGTGGGGTCATGATCACGCCCGGAGCCCTGGGCGCCTACTGAGCCGACCTCTTCCTCCATGATCACCGCAGAGCAGGTCTTTGTTAGGTTCACCGAAGGGGTGAGGCAAGGTTTAATGTAGCAGGGGGACAGCGAGACTGAGCTGCAGATGGCATCGGCCGGGAATGCGAGGGGATCTAAAACTCATATGGGGCTAGAGGCGTGCTTTCTCGGTGGGAATATTTTGGGTAGGAACATTGGCAGGGAAGGGAAGAGAGTCAGTGAGAAGCGAGATGAGCATGTAGTGCTGCCAACCTCAGTGTTGCAAGCTCCGGTTCCCAAAGGTCGAGGGGAGTCTGGTTCCCACACTAGGGGGGCGGTATGGATATGGCCCTTCTGGACCTAACAGTCGCGCTGGAAAATACTCATTTTGGGTACCACAGCTGGTGATGGGGTTGGTCGTCAGGTCATGGTGGTGTCCTGGAAAACAGCACATGCAATGACCCCGAGGGTGTGGTGGCTGAGGGTGTGGGCACTGGGAAGAAGGGTGCACGGCTAGTGCCGGTTGGACCTGTCTCTGGATGTAGACTTAGAAAAAATTCTGCAGAGGGACCTCTGGCAACAGGGACTCAGAAAACAGCGGCTGGCTGGTGACCTTCTACCCCAGGCTCCATGTACCGCCTGGGCCACTTCCCACCCAGCAGCGAGACACGGAAATTTCAGTAAAACCCAGTCCGAACTGGGACCATGTGTGCCTCTCGCGCCCTCCACGGGCTCCGGTTATAGCGTCACCTCCAGCTCCACCTCTGACGGGTGTGGGACACCTCTTTTGGGTCTCTGCAGCTATTGTGGCTGGGTTCTGCGAGCCCACGAGGGGATGCTGGTCGACCTGTCATGGATGCCCAACTGTTCACCGGCAAACTGAAAAGCACTGATGCCCAGGAGTGACCACGACAAATCTGAGAGAGCTGCTGGGGTCTCCTGGAAGCCAGAAATTGGAGAAAACACACTCAGGATGTTGGGACCCAGGCTGCCCTTCACCTCTGGTGTGTGGGACGTCTCCTGTTCTCCCGCAGCAACCCTGCTCACCTTCGTGTCGCCTTGAGGGTGCTGGTTGACCCCTCCAGGGTGCCACCACTCTCACTAGGACTCGCTCAAAGTCAAACTCCTGCACCTACATTTTCCCGTGACTGGACAAAGCACCAACATCCGGGCATGACCGGGACAAACCTGATAATGTTGCCGGCCTCCTGGAACTCTGCCTCGGGCACCGAGGCTAAAATCCCATCCCTTCACTTCTCCAGAGCTCCAAGTGGAGGGATAAGAGCCGCGTCCGTGAGAGGCTCTGCCTGGACCCAGGCTGGACACTCCAATAGTCGGGACAGAGCCGGGTGAGTGACATGGTCATGCCCGGAGCTCTGTGCACACCGGAAAGCCGAACTCATCGGCCACTAACACCACAGAGGAGGTCTTGGCTAATGTGGCGGAAGAAAATACAAACTTCGGGTACCGCAACTGGTGACGGGCCTCCAGCACCGTGACCAAATCCCACTCTTTCCTATTTCCACGGAGCTCCGGGTCGAAAAAAGTATAACAGCGACCACCAGGTGGCAACCATTAGCCGGATGGATCGTCATCATAGCTGGCCACGGCCCACCGCGGGCCATCACGTACATCGTCTAATCTTAATCAGTCTGTCCACCTCGGAGCGCGACTCTTGCCGGGGCCAGAGCTGGGAGGAGAGGCTGGTGGCTCAGCAAACAGCGTCCTCTGCCCTGCGCACGGGTAGGCTCCAGCCACATGAGCGCAAGCGATCATGTGCTTAGCTCTGCGAGGCCTGTGGGAGCCCCAGAGACAGCAAGTGGAGGGGCTGCATCAGCCTTGCCGACCTTCTCAGGAGATGGCGGGCCACAGACTCGGGAGGAGGATGTCTGACCATGGGGAACGAAGCCAGCGTGGTGCAGTTGCCCTGTCCGCGGCAGGCTCCAGCGGCGGTGTGTGCCTGCCGTGAGGACACCCGCTGCCCAGAGACAGGACCGTGGCCCAAGCCCCTAGCTCACGGGAGCCAGTTCCCACATCCAGGCGGGCGGCACCAGCCAGATGAACAGAGCCAGGAGGGTCATGGTCACGCCCGGAGCTCTGTGCGCCGGGGAGTCAACCTCATTGGCCACTAACACCGAAAAGCAATTCCTGACTTACGTAGCGGATTTCGGTACTGCAGCTGGTGACGGTTGCACAAGTCATGAAGGACTCCTTGACCATGGCATATCCATCCACATCCTCGTCCCTACCACACCAGAGATCCGGTGTTCACGCCCACTGGCAGGGACCATTCTGTCTGCATTTTGCGGACAGGTCTCGGACGCCCAGGACTCAGAGGACCCGGCCAACCCGTGGCCTCCTACATCGGGATCCGTGTCCATTTTCCCATTCTCCACAGCAGAAGCGAAACCCGAAAATTTGAGGAAAACGCCTTCAGGATGTTGGGACCCAGGCTGGTCTTCACCTCTGGGTTGTGTGGGAGTCAGAGGGCAGGACACTGTCTCCTGTTCTCCCTCAGCAACCCTGGTCGCCTTCGGCGGGTTAGGGCCACCAGCTGGAGCTGGTCGACCACATCCAGGTTGCCCACCACCTTCACTGGGACTCTTCCAGCCATTCAAACTCCTGTAGTTACAATCTCCAAGTGACTGGACAAAACAGCAACATACGTGCATGACCAGGGAAAGCAGATTGCGGCGCCACCCTCCTGGTACTCTGCCTCGTGCGCTGTGGCCAAATCTCACTCCCGATTTCCATGGACTCCGGGGGTGAGAAAACTAACAACGGCCAGTAGGTGGCAACCGTTAGCTGACGGATCGTCATCACGGGCGGCCACGGCTCACTGCGGGCCATCACGTCATCCATTCTTAATCAGTCCACGTCGGAGCGCGACTCTTGCATGGGCCCGAGCTGGGAGGAGAGGCTGGTGGCTCAGCAAACAGAGCATCAAAGTCAAGACAGCGAGGTCACAGTGCGGCCTGAGCAGAGGCCATGCTGCCATGAGCCCATGTCCACAGGGGCTTCTGTGCTGCTCTGATGACCGTTTTCTAATAAAACCAACCATCAGGTACATGGCTCTGCGAAGCCCAAGGGAGCCCCGATGACAGCAAACAGAAGGGCTGCGTCAGCCTGGGCGGCCCACAGACTCGGGAGGACGACATCTGACCATGGAGCATGAAGCCTGCGTGAGGCAGTTGCCCTCTCAACACCACAGTCCAGAGCTGGCGTGTGCCGGGCTTGAGGACACCCGCAGCCCTTTGGCGCTGGGCCGGGAGACCCGACCGCGGCCCAGGCCCCGTGCGTGGGCTCCCACATGCTGGCTTGCGGCTTCAGGCAGAGGAATGAAGCTGAGCGGGGTTAATGTCATGCCCAGAGAGCCAACCTCATCAGCCACCTCAGAGCAGGGCTTGGCTCACGTGCCAAAAGATAATATGGATTTCAGGAACCACATCTGGTGATGGGCCAGCCCCACAGTTCGCAGAGGGCTTCTTGACCAAGGCACGTCCATTGATGCCCCTGTCACTACCATGTCAGAGCTTTTAATGATCATGCCCACGTGCAGGTATGTCCATGTTTCTATGAAGAGACCTCGGACACATAGGACTCACGAAGACACGGACAGCCCGCGGCTTCCTAAACTGGGCTCCGAGTTCGTTTTCCTGTTCTCCACATTGGAAGACAGACCAAAAATGTGAGAAACGCTTTCAGGATGTGGGTACCCAGGCGGCCTTCACCTCAGGGACGTACGGGCATCCCAGCGCAGGACACCATCTCCTGTTCTCCCACAGCAACCCTGGATGCTGTCGCGGGTTAGGGCCACTGGCCGGAGCTCGTCGACCCCCTTGAAGGTGCCCGCCACCTTAACTGGGATGCGCCCAAACAGTCACTGCCTCATACTCCTGCAGGTACAATCTCAAGTAACTAAAAATCATACATCCGCAAATGACCGGGAAAAACCTGACAGTGCCACTGGCTTCCTGGAATTCTGCCCATGGTCAAGGCTAGGTCTGTCTGAGTTTCTGCGGAGAGGTCTCAGGACGCCCAGGACTCACGAGGAACCGGCCGACCAGCGGTCTCCTACCCCGGGCTCCGTGTCCGTTTCTCATTCTCCACCACAGAATCCAGACCCAAAAATGTGAGAAACACATTCGGAATGTTGGGACCAAGGCTGGCTTTTGCCTCTGAGGTGTGCGGGCGTCCCAGCGCGGGACATCTGTTCTCCCGTGGCAACCCTTGTCGCCTTCACGGGTTAGGGTCACCGGCCGGTGCTGGCCGACACCCTCCAAGGTGCCCACCACCTTCACTGGGAGTCGCCCAGTCACTCTCTCAGACTCCTGCAGATACAATCTCTCATGAGTGAGCAAAGTATTAACATCTGTGCGTGACCAGGACAAACTTGATAAGGCCACCGGCCTCCTGGAACTCTGCCTCGGGCACCGAGGCCAAATCCCATCCCTTCACTTCTCTGGAGCTCCAAGTGGAGTGAGAACAGCCGCACCCATGAGAGGCTCTGCCTGGACCCAGGCTGGCCACTGCAACAGTTGGGACAGAGCCGGTGGGCGTCATGGTCAAACCCGAGCCCTGCATCCCCAAGGAGCGCCTCCTTGCCTAATGCGGCACAAAATACCGTTTTCAGGCTCCGCAGCAGGTGACAGGGCTAGACCACAGGTCAGTTCGTCCTCAACTTGACCCATAGCTCCGGACCCAGAACTCTCGTGTTCGTGCTCACGGGCAGGAGCCACTTGACCTCCGTGTGTTCGCGAATCCGAACTTACATTTCCCGCAAGAGCTCTGAGGATCAGGCCTGGGAAAGACAGCGGGCGGCCGGTGGCCTCCTACTCAGGGCTCTGGGCCAGTCCCCAGCCTGAAGCGAGACAGAATGTTGAGACCAACCGAGTCCTGCCACTAGAATCAACGCGAGCCCGTTGCAACGTCCTGGAGCCTCCTCGCACGCCCGGGCTGCCGCAACTGGAGGCGGGGCAGTTCCACAGGTCACGGAGGGCTCCTTGACCAAAGCGCATCCAAGGACGCCACCATCCCTACTATGCCAAGGCTCCATTTTTCGTGCCCACGGTCAGGGCCGGGTTTGTCTGCTTTTCTGCGGAGAGGTCTCGGACACCCAGGACTCAGGCCACCCGTGGCCTCCTACCCCGGGCTCCATGTCCATTTCTCGTTCTCCACCGCAGAGGCCAGACCCGAAAATGTGAAAAACGCCTCCGGGATGTTAGGACCCAGGTGGCCTTCACCTCAGGGACGTGCGGGCATCCCGGTGCGGGACACTGTCTCCTGTTTGCCTGCGGTAACCCTCATCCCCTTTGCGGATTAGGGCCACCGGCCAGTGCTGGTCGACCCCCTCGAGAGTGCCCAACACCTTCACTGGGACTTTCCCAAACAGTCACTCCCTCGTACGCCTGCAGATACAATCTCCCATGACTGAGCAAAGTATTAACAGCCGTGCGTGACCGAGACAAAGCTGATAACGACGCTGGCCTCCTGGAACTCTGCCTCGGACACCGAGGCCAAATTCCGTCCCTTCACTTCTCCGGAGCTCCAAGTGGAGTGAGAACAGCTGCGCCCGTGAGAGGCCCTGCCTGGACCCAGGCTGGCCACTCTGACAGTTGGGAAAGGGCCCGGTGGGCGTCATGGTCAAGCCTGAGTCCTGCATGCCAGGGAGCACATTCTTGCCTAATGCAGCACGAAATACTGTTTTTCGGCACCGCAGAGGTCGACAGGGCTGGCCCACAGGTCAATTCTCCCTCCCGGAACCGCGGTCCGCCCATCGCTGCTGACCCAGAATTCTCATGTTCGTGCCCACGGGCAGGAGCCACTCCACCTGTGTGTGTTTCCGATGCGAACTTATATTTCTGTGGAGGAGCCCTGAGGATCAGGCCCGGGAAAGAAGGGGCGGCCGGTGGCCTCCTACCCAGGCCTCCGGGTACTGCCCAGGCCACTTTTCAGCCTGAAGCGAGACACGAAAATGTTGAGACCAATCGAGTCCTCCTGCCACTGGAATCAACGCGAGCCCGTCGCAAGGTCCTCGAGCTCCTTGCATGCCGGGGCTGCTTCTATCTCTGAAGTGTGCTGGCGACTAGAGCCACACACCCTCTCCTGTCCTATCTCAGAGACAGTGGCCAGCTTCCAGGAGCGAGGACCCCCAGGGGGTGCTGTCTGACCCCTCCTGGTTGCCCAGTAAGCCAGCCGACAGTTCTCGCTACGGTCGCTCGCTTAGACGCCTGCAGCTCCAATCTCCAGCAAATAATCGAAGTGCCAACGCCTCGGCGTGACCGTGACAAAGCTCACAGCGCTGCCCGGCTCCTGGAGCTCTGTCTCGGGCATGACGGCCAAATCCCATCTCTTCCCCATGTCCCCACAGCTCCAGAAGGAGCACACGAGATCAAGGCTGTCACCAGTCGGCGCCCGACAACCCGCGCACACGTAGCGTGATGGACCCGCCTGCCGGGCGTGCTGGACGCCCAACCTCGTCCCGGCCCACCTCGGAGCACATTCCTTCCCTGGAGCAAGAGCTGGCGTAAGGCATCCCTCTCGTCCACCACTGAGCTCGCGGACTGTGCCGCAGGACTCAGCACAGAAGGAAGACTTTGACATTTTGCTTAGCCGGTAGCTGCCGGGAAGGGGACAGACTCCCCAGGCGACTCCCAGGCAGCCGTGTGGATGTGGAACACTGCCCGGAAACGCTAGCAGCCTGGGCGCTGGCCGGGCTTCCCATACACGCTGGAGCAGTCACCCGGCTCCCACGAGACTTGTCGGCAGCCCCGCCAGGACTGGAACACACAAACCATGCATGTCTTCAGGGGACAGTGACGGACGAATCATCTTTATTCTGTGATTGAAACCGGGTGCTAACACGGAAGTCACACCCTGAACGTTTGTGTATCCTAAATTTCTTTTTTAATTTATGTTTTCCTTTCCAGACATAACCACCTGCCCCGCAATGAGAGAAGCTTCTGGTGTCTGGAGCCATAGAGGCGAGTGTCCTGAGGAACAATGGTGAGTGTGCCACTACCCAGAATGCTCTGAAGGAAACCAGAGTGTCTCACCCCCAATAGGTGCCTATTTGGCACGTTATTAGCAATCCAAGACACTTACGACACAGCGAGTGCAAGGAGGACACGCTGAACCTCTCGTCTTCCTGAGAACAGGAGATAAAACTCCCATGGGAAAGAGACCGTCCCTGGACCGGGAGGGAGGGAGACATTCTTCGTCACCGGAGACGGGACAGAGAGGCCCAACTGGCGGCTGAGCAATCCGTACCTGGAAACCTGTTAAACTCGGCCCCCATCTGCCTACTTACTTCCTCACCGTGAATGACCCACGGCGCGACCCCCGAACCGTCCATCTTGTCGATTCTTCACAAATTGACAAATCTTATCGATTCTTTGTCTCATAGCTAAAGCTTCGTGCTGTGGTCCCTTCTTCACATCTTCGTTCTTTCATGAAGGTTCCCGTGTGCGTGTAAACGTGCAGTAACATCAGATGCTCTTTTCCTGTTAATCTGCCTTAGGCCACTTTTGATCTTAGGCCCCGCCAGTGACCTAAGAATAGAGGAGAATGTTCCTCTCCTACAGCTGCTCGAGTGTGCAATAAGATGGAAAATGGAACGTGGGCATTAGACGTTCACCACTAAATCATCAGTGTCCCGTGGGGGAAAGAGAGTCGTTTTTGGAGCAGTCTGGCGGGCAACAAGAGTGTAGTGAAATACGGGGTGGATGGCAGGTGAAGACGGTGAAAGGATGCGTGTGGAAAGTACAGGTATTTACAGAAGTTTGCCGCTAAAGTGGCCCAGGCAAATTGGAGTCTCAGAGACGAGCCAGCCATGTGGTAGTACTGGAATTTTGAAACATGTATTGGTTTTTTAGAGCAGTTTCAAGTTCACAGCAAAATTGAGCAGAGAGTAGAACTCCCATATGCCCCCTGCTTTGCCTTTTCTGCTCTCTCACTCCCAAACACATACATAGGCACTCAGAGCCTCCTCTTCCTCACCATTCTGTAAACTCTTACATCAGATTGGCAAGTTGGTTATAATCAACGAAACTACATTGACACATCACCATCAGTCAGACTGCAGTTTATACTAGGGTTCACTGTTGGCCTTGCACCTCACAGTATCAAACAAAATAATTTGTTTGAAAAAATCTGTGCTCTGTCTATATGCCCATGCCATCCTGAACAAGCCCGATCCCATCTGATTGTAGAAGGTAAGCAGGATCAGGCCTGGTTAGTACTTGGATGGAGACCACCTAAGAAGACCAGGTGCTGTAGGTGAAAAAAAAAAAAATTCTGTAGTCTATTACCACTCTTTGCCCCTGCAACCCACAGTACTTTTTACTTTTTACCTTCCCCAGGCATGGGATTGTTAAGAAAACAAAGACACAAAAGGGTGCCTAATCTTAGATGATTTGATACTGGGTTGAACAAAGAGACGAAACTGTAGATAAATAACTAAGCTATGTAGGGATGCTAAAGGAAGAACCAAATTATTTTAAACAAGGTCTGTTTGTGGAAAGTTCCCTCATTCTCAACTTCCTCTCCTAGGTGATAAGAATGTCATTCTCCCTTGTCATAGGGAGGGAGGGGGTATCTTCTCTTTCAATAAGAAAAGGGGGTTGGGTTAGCATGCCTTTCTTGCACTTGCTATTTCCTGGAAGATTTTGTCTTATACTCGATAACTCAAAACCATATTCCAGTTTTCTTTTTACATCTGTCTTTGAGCTCTGGTTTGGCTTTTGACAGGATGGATATTTTTCTGCGGTACACATTTTCAGACATGATGAGGGACTGAAGGATAAGATGTGTGTGAGGCTGCTGCAGTTTCTTTTCCAGGGAACTGTGAAGATGATTCAGCTTTTGCTGGATGGGATCACATTTCTCCACGAACGATTAGGCACGATATCAGGCAAAAAGAGAGAGAGTAAAAGGCAGAAGAACATGGAGAAGGTTGGTGATAGGTACCAGGGTTTTCAGAGTCACGATTTCATCAGAGGTATGTGAACTTAAATTTTAATTTCTCAATCACATTTGGCCAATTTGGTGTGTAGGTCATTTTGAATTTACAGTGCTACCATCTAGTCACTTTGGAATTTCATATGCTATCTCTTTACCACCAAAAAGAGAATGATGGACAAATATGACTGAACTCCAAGAAAGCACATCTGAACGACGGGAGGGAGGGGGCTCTCACTGGACAAATTATAACTCTAACCAGTGATCCCAGAGTTATTTTTTTAAACCAAAGTAAAAGAGATAACAGGAGGATGATGTGAACTGAACTGAAGGCTTATAAACAGCTAAAACAAATTGTATGTGTATATTTTTACAATTTTTTAAAAGCAACAAAACATCCTCTCTTTGAGTTGGAGTAAGGGAGGTATTAGGTGTCAAACGGTGACTGGCAGTGTGAAAAAACAAGGTTCAACAATGTGGAGTATTATCTTTCTCCCAAGGTGAATAAAAATCATAGATGACTGTAAGTGTAGGTGCTGTAATTCTAAAGGTGAGGAGAATTTTCACATTTAAAAGCACACCATTCACTTTTCACAATACTTACACCATGAATTAGGTGCGATTTGTTTGAGGTGCTTGGAACACATTTTCAGACATGCATGATGGAGTATTCCAAAGAGGAAGAGAGAAGCTGCCTTGAAAGACTGGAGCTGTGAAGCTATGTGAACGTTCAGGAAAGAAAGGACTGAGACTAAATGAAGCATGCTTCATGTCCAAACACTGGAGACAGAATGATTCATGGAAATAACTTAGCTGACCCATAAACCCAATGCATGTAATTTACAAATTTTAATCGTTATGAATGAAATCTGTCTTGCATAGACTACAATATTGTGCTGACATGTTTTACTGGGTCAGGTGAGGGTCGTCCTTAGGGTTGCAGACTTCTTGTTGTGTCTTCATGTGGAGCCTCCTTGGTAAGACACTGGTCACATTCATGAGGGCTCTATTCTCATGACTGAAGCACCTCCATAAGGCCTCCCCTGATACCATCACCTTTGAGGGTTCAGATTACATTTTTCAATATCACGAAGACAGCAAGTCATTAAAATCCCTCATGTGGCAAGGCACACTTCACTGATCTTGCAGCAATGGCTGAATCAGATTTCAGGAAGTTGGCTTCTCTGCAACTGGAATTTTTTTTCCACAGACACCTCTGGAGCAATCCTTTGGATCCAGAAAGTGTGTGGGTGTGAGTGAGCTTTTACTTGAGGGTATAAGACAGTGACTGTGAGCCAAAATATGTAAGAGGTAGGGATGTAAATGCATGGTGCCAGGAGTCTTGTAGCTTGGGTCTGCCTAGTTCAGTATGCCAGGTTAAGTGATGGAGCCCCACACCCAGCACAGTGGGTAAGAGATATGACAACCCTGGAAAAATCCAGACCACTGCCCATGGTAGGATCCATAAGAGTTCTAGTGACAGGTCCAGAGTTCAGCCTGAGGAACCACGGAGGTGCAGTGTGGATACAGCAGAGAGTAGGATGGTGTAGGATAGAGAACAAGAGATGCCCCCCAAATGCTGGTGAGGATTTAAAGCATCAGGAACACTTATTCACTGCTGGTGGGAATGGGAAATGGAAGTTTGGCACTTTCCTACAAAACTAAACACACCATAAAGCTTACAAGGATTTTACACTCAGAAAGGATCTCCTCATAATATACTCGCACAAGTAAGAGGTTCAATTTCTGTCCAATGCCTCTGGCATGAAGGCTAACCCCAGATGTATCATTATGTCGAAAAAGTAGATAGCGCACTTCCCTGCACTCCAAAGGCAGCTCCCAGGGTGAATTTTCTGGTAGTGAACTAGGTCACATCTTTAGCTAAAGCCAGCATTGGCAGCATTCATAACACCCATTTCAGTTGTGAAATTTCTAATGCTGAATCAGAGCAGATCATTCACTAAAAGTATACCCATATTTGCTGCACTCATGAGGCCTTCCTCTGGTATGAAGTTTTTGGTGAATAAGGTAGATATATTGACTACTGAATTTCCCACATTGCACTCACAAATTTCACTGCACTGAATTTCACTGCACTCATAAAGCCTTTATCCAGAGTGAACCCTCTAGTGTTGATTCAAGGAGGACATCTGACTGAAGAATTTCACACATTTGCTGCACTCATATGGCTTTTCTTGTGTGAAGTTTCTGGTGCTGATTCAAGGTGGACATTTGACTGAAGAATTTTCCACATTCGGTGCACCCATACGGCTTTTCTCCAGTGTTGGGTGAGGACGGAGTTTTGACTAAAAGATTTCCCACATTCACTACACTCATAAGGCCTTTCACCAATGTGAACTCTCTTATGCCTAAAGAAGCTAGAACGTTGGACAAAGGACTTTCCACATTCGCCACATTCATAAGGCCTTTCTCCAGTGTGAACTCCAGTGTGAACCCTCTGGTGCTGCCTTAAATTGAACATTTGACTAAAGAATTTCACACATTTGCTGCACTCATATAGCTTTTTTCCAGTGTGAACTCTCTGTTGCTTAGTGAGGTGAGACTTTTGGCTGAAGGCTTTTTCACCTTCAATTCACTCGTATGGCCTTTCTCCAGTGTGAGTTCTTTCGTGGTTAGTGAGGATGGTGTGATTGTTGAAGGCTTTCCCACGCTGATGGCACTCATAAGACTTTTCTCCAGAATGGACTCGACGGTGATGAGTAAGGCCAGAGATTTGGCTAAAGGATTTCTTACATTCACTGCACTCATAAGGTCTTGTGCCAGTATGAATTCTCAGGTGTTGAATGAGATCAGATTTGCGGGTAAAGGATTTTCCACATTTGTTGCACTTGTACGGTCTTTCTCCGGTGTGAACTCTCTGATGCTGAGTGAGAATGAGTTTTTGATAAAGCTTTTCCCACAGACACTGCACTCATATGGCCTTTCTCCAGTGTGTCCAATGAAGTTGGAGAACTGTCTAAAGGACTTCCCACATTCACTACACACGTAAGGGTTTTCTCCAGTGTGAACTCTCTGATGCTGAGTAAGCTCAGATTTGTAGGTAAAGGACTTCCAACATTCATTGCATGTATAGGGCTTTTCTCCAGTGTGACCTCTGTGGTGTTGAATGAGGCTAGAGCTTTGGCTAAGGACTTCCCACATTCGCTACACTCATTTGGTTTTTCTCCAGTGTGAACTCTCTGGTGCTTAACGAGGCAAGTTGGCAAAAGGATTTCCTACATTCACCATTCATAAGGCTTTTCTGCAGAGTGGACTCAACGGTGATGAGTAAGGCCAGACCGCTGGTTAAAAGACTTCCCACATTCACTGCACTCATAAGGTTTTGTGCCAGTATGAATTCTCAAGTGTTGAATGAAATCAGATTTGCAGGTAAAGGATTTTCCACATTCACTGCACTCATAAGGTCTTTCTCTAGTGAGAACTCTCTGATGTTCAATGAGGATAACTTTACAGACAAAGCATTTCCCCAAAACACTGCACTCATATGGCCTTTCTGCAGTGTGGACGCTCTGGTGTCCAATGAGATTGAAGAACTGTCTGAAGGACTTCCCACAATCACTACACACATAAGGTCTTTCACCAGTGTGACCTCTCTGCCACGTCCTCTTTCTACCCTACTGTGTGACAAGGTCCGGAGATGGGGGCAGATGCTTCAAGGAACGCATCGCCAAGAACAAGGACGTGGCATGTGTTTAGGGATAATTGGTTTCTTAAGAACAATCCTATTAATAAGGGGAATTTGGGTAGCACAAATTCTATTAAGTGTAGACACTGTACAAGTAGATTTCAAAATTGGCTCTGAGGAAAACATGGTAAATTCCCCACGTATGGGATCAGCTCCCAGTCACTCTGACTATCCAGAATGCATAAACCCTTTATTTGAATTCCTTTTGACACGCCTCTTAAAGATGTTATGAATAAATTACAAGCTGCATTATTAGAACCAGCTTATACTCCTATTCCCACGCAGTTAGTAGAAAAATTAGTAAAAGATAAGGAATTTCCTCATAAGCCTGTTCCTACTATGGAAGGGCCTCCTTTTTTGGCCTACTGGATATAGAAAAAACTAGTATCTTAAGTTTGATGGAAAGGCTGGTTGGTCAGGATCTCCTTGGTGCTTAAAAACAAAGGAACGAAAACTTAGCATATAAAAGCAGCTTTGCAAAACTGATTTTTTAAAATGTTTTCTTCAATACTGCACCAAGGAAACTGTCAAACAGGTATGAAAAAGTTTCAGCTTACACTTTAGATAACAGCATAAATAAAGTAGCAACTGAAAGATTTATTCAGGCAAAAAAAGAACAATGTCTGCCCACGAGCGAATATTTGCTATTACGAATAACTCTATCTATCACCTTTACTTAAGTCAAACTTCATCTTACGTAATAGATATAAGAATTAAAAGTTTAGATTGTTCCATTAGGTAGTTCTGTTCCTCCAATTATTGAGAAAAAAGAATGTACTAATTAATCATGAATAATAACATACTCTGTAAGATTTTCTGCTTCGCTTAACCATGGAAATTTAACTCTCTGCTACCTTAACGACAAAGTATAATCAAATGTAAAATAGAAAGTATAAAAGTTGTACTCAAATCACAATAAAACGGAAGAGTATCACACTGCCTCTGAGCTGTGTAGTGGACTGTATCCCGCGCCACCTTGCATACCTTCGGGGCCCCCTGGATCCTGTCGCGGCTGGACCACGGCACCTCTCTGGTGTTGAATGAGGCTCAAGACATGGCTAAAGGACTTCCTACATTCGCTACACTCATAGGGCTTTTCATCAGTATGAACTCCGTGGTGTTTAATGAGACTAGAGCTTTGGCTAAAGGACTTCCCACATTTGCCACACTCATAGGGCTTTTCACCAGTATGAATTCTGTGGTGTTTAATGAGACTAGAGCTTTGGCTAAAAGACTTTCCACATTCACCACACTCATAGGGGTTTTCTCCAGAATGGACTTGACGGTGATAAGTAAGGCCGGAGCTTTGCCTAAAGGACTTCCCACATTCTTCACACTCATAGGGCTTTTCCCCAGTGTGAACTCTCCAATGGTCATTAAGGCTATAGCTTGTGCTATAAGATTTTATACATCACTGCACATGTAGCATCTTTCTCTAGTATGGACACTCTGGTGCTGAACAAGTGTGCGTTTGCAAGTGAGGTCATTTGTGCCTTCTTCAGAGTCATGATGAGTTCCCCTGCTGTGAAAGGCTGCCCTACACTCAGTGTTCCTGTTTGACTTCTCCCTGGTGCATGTGGCCTCATGCTGAAGAACTCCTGAGCTGACCAACAAGGCCCTCACACCCTCTCCACTGAATAAGGGCTTCCCAGACACACAGAATTTGCAGCCCTTCATGAATAAGACTTTGCCCATGTTGCTTCCAAAGCATTTCTCTCCAATGTGCTGCTTCTGATGCTGAAGTTCTGCACTGAAATACAACTGTCTTTCACATGCTCCAGTCCTGTACAGTTTCTGCCCATGAGGTGTTCCCTAGTGCAAAATGTCTCTCAAGTCCGCACTATACATCTTGCAGGAACAGGGATCTGGAGAGACACGCCTGCCTTGGGAGTCCTGACTCGTGACCCTCCTTGTAAAGAAATGCTCTGCTCAGAAGGTGTCTCCTCATCCTGGGCTCCATGCCAACTACCTGAAAGCAAGAAATACTGGTAAAGTTCATGTTACTTTTGGGGGAGGAAACAGCTACTATGTAAGTTCACGTCTAACGAACCAGGCACCAATCTAAGTGACTGTGTGCGAGATCAGGGAGTTGATTCAGGTGGAGAATGGTGCTGCTTAGCATTACTGGGCTATCAAAAGTACAGAATGGGGGAGTCCTCATGAAGTGAAGGCCACCACTGTTCAGTGTGACAGAGAAGGTCAACAATTCATTTCTGCACTAACAGCATTCCAAAGGAACTTGTCAGCTGTTGACACGTGAGTGCAGTGCAGAAGGGTATGTCAAGACCCAAGAAGATACAACTGTGATGGGGCAGCTGGTGTTCAAGGACTGTTGCAGACTACATATATGCACACCTTAGATATGACACACATTAGCCAATGTGGAAAGCACTGCAGATGGAGTGGTGAGCTAAACAGGTGAGACATAAAGTTCAGATGTGAGGTTAACCCCAGGCTGGAAGTCAGAGTAGGAGCAACAAGTGGTAGAGTTGACAATTGGGCAAACTGTCAAGAAAGGGAAAGACAGAAATGAAGTCTGGCCATTGGCACTGGCATCGAAATTTTAGTCAAACAGAAGAGGTTTTGGGTACGATTTGAACACAGGACTGACATCATGCCCTTGTCCAGGTACCGCTACTTAGGGCCAGGCTCCCTGAGCCCATCTTGCCATGGGTGGGTTCATGTAAACCTGTGAACCACTACCTTCCAACCCGACCCAAATCCCTCAATAAGCAGATGCATGGCACCTTGGTGACACAAGTACTAAGAGAAAGATGGGACAGATGAGCAGCCAGCATTAACCCAGAACAACTCAGCACATGACAGCCCACAGGAAAGAAAACAAAATACTACAGAGAACTTTGGGAGAGGGTCTTGTAAGAACAGCCCACGATCCACGTAAGGAGTAACTATGGCAGTGAGAGCACTTCCTGGCATGGGCAGGCATGAGGAAATGTCTATAGCTAGAAGAAGGAAGCTGACCGAGGATTACAGGTGCCTGGGGCCTGGACAAAGTCACTTGGTCAAGGAGAAGGCAAGTGAGTGGTGTTCATCATGTTCACTGGAAGACTCCTGACCCAGATTCCTTCCTTGCAAACCTGCAGGGCAGTAGGGGTTGGGACTGCTCAAGGCAGGAGAGGGCAGTGCACATACCTCAGCCCAGCTGACCATGGCGCCTACCCAGGGAACTGGGGAAGGAAGCAGAGCCCAGGGTCCTGCTGTGAGGACAGACCTGCTCCTAGAGAAAAGGAAAGGGCAGAACCAAGCTCATAGCACAGGGGTGAGCTTACCCAAGGAAGTTATAAGTGCCAAGTTCTCCAGCATCACATCATGGTGCAGGTGTCTCTGAGCCTCATCAAGATGATCCCATTCCTCCCAGGAGAAGTACATGGCCACATCAACCTGCCCTGGCATGGTGGGGACAGATAAAATCACAAAAAGCTCCTCTCCTGAGAACCCACAATCTCTCCCTGCCACATCTACCCTATGCTCATCCTCCTACCAATCTTCCCAACTCAAAGGACAAACCAGGCCCTGTTGCCATTGGCGCCACTGTCTCCTCATGGGCACACTGATCACAGGGTACAGTCATAAGCAAGAAGAGACAGGTGGACAAGCGGATATCCAGGCTGTGAACCTGGTATGGAGTTTTCCTCATACTCATGCCAGACTTACCAAAGTCACGCAAGTCTTGCAGGGCCCTGGAGTCATCAGGTATACTTCGTAAGTACACATGTTCATGAGATCCCATAGCCACATGTCTAGGTTCACCACCAAAGTAATCTCCCTGGCCTCCCTGCATGTTACTTGTAATTTAATTACCTTCTCTTTAGCTCACCAGTGAGGATGGGATTCCCATCTTAGGGTTATGGGAATGGCCAAACACATGACGCCTCACTCTGTCCAGAGGAGATGGACAGCAGTTTATTAATCACATAGATTCACAACCTGGGAGGAGGACACCACAAACTACACAGGGCCATGTGGGTTTGCACTCTGAAAAAGAGTGTACAACCAGCAGCTGTAGAATGCAAGCTTTATAAGATCAAGGGGGCGGGGTACCTCCTGGGCTGGTGGGAACAGAAACCCATAGAGATGGATAAGCAGACACTGCACCTGGTTGCTTTGATGAGAAGGTTCTTTGACTGGGAGACCTTATCAGTGGCAGAAAAATGGGGAGAACGTGCACTCAGGCCATTTGAGTCCTTCCAGCTATCACATGTAAAGGCAGTACATAATCCTGGACCTTAGTGTTTGGCCTTAACACAACTGGACAACTGCATCCAATTTTACCTTAGACCTACCAGGGTTTTGAATAGCAGTGGCAGCCCCAAATCCTTCTATGAAGGCCTCCCTGCCTGGCTCCATTCCTGGCCTCAGACTTAGCAACACAGAACTATATGGGGATCTCAGATATCCATGGTTCTCTTCAGCTTGTGCTGCACTTAATGTTCCCTCAGCAGTCACAACCTTCCTCTGTCCATATAAGCCTCCTTCAAAGATGAACCTCACTGGTGCCCACTCCAGGCTGATTCACACAGGTGACCACACCTGCAAGTCATAGATGACCTGATTCTCCAGGCTGAATGACACACTCCAGTCCCCACTAGTCCTCACAAATTCCTGGAGTTCTAAGTGGTGAATAAGCACGAACTCAGACCTGAGTGAGTATCTTGTTGATTTAATCACTCTTAAGCTTTTGCACCCATCTCATGTCTACGCTTCTACTGGAAACCTGGGCCACCTGCCACCGTATCCTGCACCTGAGACACTCGCTCTCCATGGCCAGTTACCTCCTTCACCTTTGTGGTCAGATACTGAGGATGGGAAATTCTTGCCAAATCAGTTTAGCAGGATTATTGTTATTGAGGATAAGGTTTAAAGAGTGGTATTAGTCAATAAGCTTGGAAGAGTCTGAAATTTAGCCAAGGTAAAACTGTCACATCCATCTTTGTACCCCGATGGCATCCCTCTATATTTCTTGGCGTGACACAATCTGGAGTGTTTTATCTCTTGTCCCTGACGAAACATACATAAACTGATGTATGTTATGATGTGGAGCGCATGCGTTTGCATTAAAATAAGATGATGTTTACTAGCTTCTGCTAACAGGGAACATATTTTGTAGCTGAATGACTCCATGGAACATGTGGATTTGTATTTGTAGCCTATGGTAGCACGCTGAGCTACATACCAGTCTGAAATGAAGTCTCCCAAACTTGAGTGATCAGCTGTAGAGAGCGCTTAGCGGAAATATGAGTACCATCCCTTTAAAGAGGGGTACTCTGCATTTCCCAATGCACTTCCGGGCTGAGCCTAGTCTTTTTGCAAGAAGCCATTGCCTAACGGCAGTTTTTGGCTCTGAGCGGACTACATTACCCAGAATGCTCAGAGTCGAGCGGCAGCAACCCTAGCCAATGAGAACTTAGAAAAGAGGAGGTTCTGTGGATGACCCACCCCATAGGCCAGAACTTCTGGCTTCCGCCTAATGGCGGCCATATTGGCTGTTATGGGTTTTGTTTGCCGGTTATCAGCTCCAGAGTTCTGGGTCGAGACCGAAGTGACGAAACTAGAGAAGATGGAGAGGAGTCGTTGTACCCGCTTCACAGGCGCAGGTGTGAGGCACGGCGACACAGCCCGGGTGACCTTCGCCAGGACTGGGTCAGGGACCACCATGCCAGGCGCCCCCTCCGCTCCCGTTTCGCCCCCAGAGTCTGATGGCGGCGGCCGCGCCGAGGGGCCCATGTGAGGTGAATGCGTGTCTCCGGGGCCTCACTGCCCTCAGCCCCGCGTGCGGGCGCTGCTCCCGTCCTGCAGCCCAGGCCCGGCGTCCGTGCGCGACCTCGGGCTGATGGAAAAGGTCATCTGGTCAGCGTTGATCCCGAGCACGGAGGCCTCCGTTTAACAGCTCCAGTCCCATTTTCCTGGCCGGACAAGGGTGCAGGGAGGCCCGAGCTTCCTGAACTCCGCCGTGCTCTCGGCCTGCCAAGCTTTGCCTCGTTATACATTCCCATGGCTGCAGAAGTGCTGCTGGAGCCACCAGGAGCGGAGGGTATCCTAGCCCCTCACCCCTACCCCCACGTTCTCTAGAGTGCCTCTTGGGGCTCTTAAGCGCCATTTCCCCAGGATTTGGTGTCTGGAGACACTGGAGAAATCCCAAGCCCAGGGTCTGAAGTCCATGGCAAGGGTTAGATGAAGTTTTTCCCATTTTTGTCAAGCGATGTAAACAGGTGTGGAATGTTAGTCCAGGGATGGGTAACAGGGTGTGCACATGCGTGAGGTAAAACTGAGCTGAATGTTCAGGAAGCTGCAGGTCTGGTCTCTCCCTGTGGTAACAAAGGGCAAGGCGACAGGAGTCGGGATTGGAATGACAGCCTGGGAAGCAGTGTGTCTCTTCTGGCGTTAATGAAATAGTTGAGTCAGAGGAGAGACGTGATATTATCGTGGTCCTAACTGGCTCCATCGGACTGTAGTGTGATTGTAGATGGCGGGACTACCGCTATAATTCAGCAGAAGGGTAATTGACCAGAGTGGTGGCATAAGAGATATGACTGAATTCTGGATGTGTGTTGTTTAAATGGCAGCTCTTATTTTGTAGGGTGGCCCGTGAGGGAGTGAAGCAGAGGACTTGGGGATATTCCTGAGCTTTTCTTAGCTGTGAGAATGGAAGCTCCATCATCTAAGATGAGGCAACTGGTGGTAGGAGTGATATTCTTGGGAAGTGTCCGGACCATCTGAGACTTGAGAAGCACTAGGTGGAGGTATTAAGTGAGCAGTTAACCACACAAGTCTTGAAATCTGGGGAAGGGTTAAGGATGGAGATATCAAAAATGTCATCGCTACCATGTTGGCCAGGGTTAATGAGTCATTGGTAATGTTTAGGAGGAGCATCTTTCTAGTTAAGATGGTAAAACTGTTAGGGTGCCAGGAATCGGTGGGAGATGGGGGGTTAGGGCCTCAGGACTGTCTCTCTCGCTTGAATTCCTGGGTAATGGTTTTGGACTTCAAACAAAGGTGAAGGAGGTAACTGGCCATGGAGAGCGAGTGTCTCAGGTGCAGGATACGGTGGCAGGTGGCCCAGGTTTCCAGTAGAAGCGTAGACATGAGATGGGTGCAAAAGCTTAAGAGTGATTAAATCAACAAGATACTCACTCAGGTCTGAGTTCGTGCTTATTCACCACTTAGAACTCCAGGAATTTGTGAGGACTAGTGGGGACTGGAGTGTGTCATTCAGCCTGGAGAATCAGGTCATCTATGACTTGCAGGTGTGGTCACCTGTGTGAATCAGCCTGGAGTGGGCACCAGTGAGGTTCATCTTTGAAGGAGGCTTATATGGACAGAGGAAGGTTGTGACTGCTGAGGGAACATTAAGTGCAGCACAAGCTGAAGAGAACCATGGATATCTGAGATCCCCATATAGTTCTGTGTTGCTAAGTCTGAGGCCAGGAATGGAGCCAGGCAGGGAGGCCTTCATAGAAGGATTTGGGGCTGCCACTGCTATTCAAAACCCTGGTAGGTCTAAGGTAAAATTGGATGCAGTTGTCCAGTTGTGTTAAGGCCAAACACTAAGGTCCAGGATTATGTACTGCCTTTACATGTGATAGCTGGAAGGACTCAAATGGCCTGAGTGCACGTTCTCCCCATTTTTCTGCCACTGATAAGGTCTCCCAGTCAAAGAACCTTCTCATCAAAGCAACCAGGTGCAGTGTCTGCTTATCCATCTCTATGGGTTTCTGTTCCCACCAGCCCAGGAGGTACCCCGCCCCCTTGATCTTATAAAGCTTGCATTCTACAGCTGCTGGTTGTACACTCTTTTTCAGAGTGCAAACCCACATGGCCCTGTGTAGTTTGTGGTGTCCTCCTCCCAGGTTGTGAATCTATGTGATTAATAAACTGCTGTCCATCTCCTCTGGACAGAGTGAGGCGTCATGTGTTTGGCCATTCCCATAACCCTAAGATGGGAATCCCATCCTCACTGGTGAGCTAAAGAGAAGGTAATTAAATTACAAGTAACATGCAGGGAGGCCAGGGAGATTACTTTGGTGGTGAACCTAGACATGTGGCTATGGGATCTCATGAACATGTGTACTTACGAAGTATACCTGATGACTCCAGGGCCCTGCAAGACTTGCGTGACTTTGGTAAGTCTGGCATGAGTATGAGGAAAACTCCATACCAGGTTCACAGCCTGGATATCCGCTTGTCCACCTGTCTCTTCTTGCTTATGACTGTACCCTGTGATCAGTGTGCCCATGAGGAGACAGTGGCGCCAATGGCAACAGGGCCTGGTTTGTCCTTTGAGTTGGGAAGATTGGTAGGAGGATGAGCATAGGGTAGATGTGGCAGGGAGAGATTGTGGGTTCTCAGGAGAGGAGCTTTTTGTGATTTTATCTGTCCCCACCATGCCAGGGCAGGTTGATGTGGCCATGTACTTCTCCTGGGAGGAATGGGATCATCTTGATGAGGCTCAGAGACACCTGCACCATGATGTGATGCTGGAGAACTTGGCACTTATAACTTCCTTGGGTAAGCTCACCCCTGTGCTATGAGCTTGGTTCTGCCCTTTCCTTTTCTCTAGGAGCAGGTCTGTCCTCACAGCAGGACCCTGGGCTCTGCTTCCTTCCCCAGTTCCCTGGGTAGGCGCCATGGTCAGCTGGGCTGAGGTATGTGCACTGCCCTCTCCTGCCTTGAGCAGTCCCAACCCCTACTGCCCTGCAGGTTTGCAAGGAAGGAATCTGGGTCAGGAGTCTTCCAGTGAACATGATGAACACCACTCACTTGCCTTCTCCTTGACCAAGTGACTTTGTCCAGGCCCCAGGCACCTGTAATCCTCGGTCAGCTTCCTTCTTCTAGCTATAGACATTTCCTCATGCCTGCCCATGCCAGGAAGTGCTCTCACTGCCATAGTTACTCCTTACGTGGATCGTGGGCTGTTCTTACAAGACCCTCTCCCAAAGTTCTCTGTAGTATTTTGTTTTCTTTCCTGTGGGCTGTCATGTGCTGAGTTGTTCTGGGTTAATGCTGGCTGCTCATCTGTCCCATCTTTCTCTTAGTACTTGTGTCACCAAGGTGCCATGCATCTGCTTATTGAGGGATTTGGGTCGGGTTGGAAGGTAGTGGTTCACAGGTTTACATGAACCCACCCATGGCAAGATGGGCTCAGGGAGCCTGGCCCTAAGTAGCGGTACCTGGACAAGGGCATGATGTCAGTCCTGTGTTCAAATCGTACCCAAAACCTCTTCTGTTTGACTAAAATTTCGATGCCAGTGCCAATGGCCAGACTTCATTTCTGTCTTTCCCTTTCTTGACAGTTTGCCCAATTGTCAACTCTACCACTTGTTGCTCCTACTCTGACTTCCAGCCTGGGGTTAACCTCACATCTGAACTTTATGTCTCACCTGTTTAGCTCACCACTCCATCTGCAGTGCTTTCCACATTGGCTAATGTGTGTCATATCTAAGGTGTGCATATATGTAGTCTGCAACAGTCCTTGAACACCAGCTGCCCCATCACAGTTGTATCTTCTTGGGTCTTGACATACCCTTCTGCACTGCACTCACGTGTCAACAGCTGACAAGTTCCTTTGGAATGCTGTTAGTGCAGAAATGAATTGTTGACCTTCTCTGTCACACTGAACAGTGGTGGCCTTCACTTCATGAGGACTCCCCCATTCTGTACTTTTGATAGCCCAGTAATGCTAAGCAGCACCATTCTCCACCTGAATCAACTCCCTGATCTCGCACACAGTCACTTAGATTGGTGCCTGGTTCGTTAGACGTGAACTTACATAGTAGCTGTTTCCTCCCCCAAAAGTAACATGAACTTTACCAGTATTTCTTGCTTTCAGGTAGTTGGCATGGAGCCCAGGATGAGGAGACACCTTCTGAGCAGAGCATTTCTTTACAAGGAGGGTCACGAGTCAGGACTCCCAAGGCAGGCGTGTCTCTCCAGATCCCTGTTCCTGCAAGATGTATAGTGCGGACTTGAGAGACATTTTGCACTAGGGAACACCTCATGGGCAGAAACTGTACAGGACTGGAGCATGTGAAAGACAGTTGTATTTCAGTGCAGAACTTCAGCATCAGAAGCAGCACATTGGAGAGAAATGCTTTGGAAGCAACATGGGCAAAGTCTTATTCATGAAGGGCTGCAAATTCTGTGTGTCTGGGAAGCCCTTATTCAGTGGAGAGGGTGTGAGGGCCTTGTTGGTCAGCTCAGGAGTTCTTCAGCATGAGGCCACATGCACCAGGGAGAAGTCAAACAGGAACACTGAGTGTAGGGCAGCCTTTCACAGCAGGGGAACTCATCATGACTCTGAAGAAGGCACAAATGACCTCACTTGCAAACGCACACTTGTTCAGCACCAGAGTGTCCATACTAGAGAAAGATGCTACATGTGCAGTGATGTATAAAATCTTATAGCACAAGCTATAGCCTTAATGACCATTGGAGAGTTCACACTGGGGAAAAGCCCTATGAGTGTGAAGAATGTGGGAAGTCCTTTAGGCAAAGCTCCGGCCTTACTTATCACCGTCAAGTCCATTCTGGAGAAAACCCCTATGAGTGTGGTGAATGTGGAAAGTCTTTTAGCCAAAGCTCTAGTCTCATTAAACACCACAGAATTCATACTGGTGAAAAGCCCTATGAGTGTGGCAAATGTGGGAAGTCCTTTAGCCAAAGCTCTAGTCTCATTAAACACCACGGAGTTCATACTGATGAAAAGCCCTATGAGTGTAGCGAATGTAGGAAGTCCTTTAGCCATGTCTTGAGCCTCATTCAACACCAGAGAGGTGCCGTGGTCCAGCCGCGACAGGATCCAGGGGGCCCCGAAGGTATGCAAGGTGGCGCGGGATACAGTCCACTACACAGCTCAGAGGCAGTGTGATACTCTTCCGTTTTATTGTGATTTGAGTACAACTTTTATACTTTCTATTTTACATTTGATTATACTTTGTCGTTAAGGTAGCAGAGAGTTAAATTTCCATGGTTAAGCGAAGCAGAAAATCTTACAGAGTATGTTATTATTCATGATTAATTAGTACATTCTTTTTTCTCAATAATTGGAGGAACAGAACTACCTAATGGAACAATCTAAACTTTTAATTCTTATATCTATTACGTAAGATGAAGTTTGACTTAAGTAAAGGTGATAGATAGAGTTATTCGTAATAGCAAATATTCGCTCATGGGCAGACATTGTTCTTTTTTTGCCTGAATAAATCTTTCAGTTGCTACTTTATTTATGCTGTTATCTAAAGTGTAAGCTGAAACTTTTTCATACCTGTTTGACAGTTTCCTTGGTGCAGTATTGAAGAAAACATTTTAAAAAATCAGTTTTGCAAAGCTGCTTTTATATGCTAAGTTTTCGTTCCTTTGTTTTTAAGCACCAAGGAGATCCTGACCAACCAGCCTTTCCATCAAACTTAAGATACTAGTTTTTTCTATATCCAGTAGGCCAAAAAAGGAGGCCCTTCCATAGTAGGAACAGGCTTATGAGGAAATTCCTTATCTTTTACTAATTTTTCTACTAACTGCGTGGGAATAGGAGTATAAGCTGGTTCTAATAATGCAGCTTGTAATTTATTCATAACATCTTTAAGAGGCGTGTCAAAAGGAATTCAAATAAAGGGTTTATGCATTCTGGATAGTCAGAGTGACTGGGAGCTGATCCCATACGTGGGGAATTTACCATGTTTTCCTCAGAGCCAATTTTGAAATCTACTTGTACAGTGTCTACACTTAATAGAATTTGTGCTACCCAAATTCCCCTTATTAATAGGATTGTTCTTAAGAAACCAATTATCCCTAAACACATGCCACGTCCTTGTTCTTGGCGATGCGTTCCTTGAAGCATCTGCCCCCATCTCCGGACCTTGTCACACAGTAGGGTAGAAAGAGGACGTGGCAGAGAGGTCACACTGGTGAAAGACCTTATGTGTGTAGTGATTGTGGGAAGTCCTTCAGACAGTTCTTCAATCTCATTGGACACCAGAGCGTCCACACTGCAGAAAGGCCATATGAGTGCAGTGTTTTGGGGAAATGCTTTGTCTGTAAAGTTATCCTCATTGAACATCAGAGAGTTCTCACTAGAGAAAGACCTTATGAGTGCAGTGAATGTGGAAAATCCTTTACCTGCAAATCTGATTTCATTCAACACTTGAGAATTCATACTGGCACAAAACCTTATGAGTGCAGTGAATGTGGGAAGTCTTTTAACCAGCGGTCTGGCCTTACTCATCACCGTTGAGTCCACTCTGCAGAAAAGCCTTATGAATGGTGAATGTAGGAAATCCTTTTGCCAACTTGCCTCGTTAAGCACCAGAGAGTTCACACTGGAGAAAAACCAAATGAGTGTAGCGAATGTGGGAAGTCCTTAGCCAAAGCTCTAGCCTCATTCAACACCACAGAGGTCACACTGGAGAAAAGCCCTATACATGCAATGAATGTTGGAAGTCCTTTACCTACAAATCTGAGCTTACTCAGCATCAGAGAGTTCACACTGGAGAAAACCCTTACGTGTGTAGTGAATGTGGGAAGTCCTTTAGACAGTTCTCCAACTTCATTGGACACACTGGAGAAAGGCCATATGAGTGCAGTGTCTGTGGGAAAAGCTTTATCAAAAACTCATTCTCACTCAGCATCAGAGAGTTCACACCGGAGAAAGACCGTACAAGTGCAACAAATGTGGAAAATCCTTTACCCGCAAATCTGATCTCATTCAACACCTGAGAATTCATACTGGCACAAGACCTTATGAGTGCAGTGAATGTAAGAAATCCTTTAGCCAAATCTCTGGCCTTACTCATCACCGTCGAGTCCATTCTGGAGAAAAGTCTTATGAGTGCCATCAGCGTGGGAAAGCCTTCAACAATCACACCATCCTCACTAACCACGAAAGAACTCACACTGGAGAAAGGCCATACGAGTGAATTGAAGGTGAAAAAGCCTTCAGCCAAAAGTCTCACCTCACTAAGCAACAGAGAGTTCACACTGGAAAAAAGCTATATGAGTGCAGCAAATGTGTGAAATTCTTTAGTCAAATGTTCAATTTAAGGCAGCACCAGAGGGTTCACACTGGAGTTCACACTGGAGAAAGGCCTTATGAATGTGGCGAATGTGGAAAGTCCTTTGTCCAACGTTCTAGCTTCTTTAGGCATAAGAGAGTTCACATTGGTGAAAGGCCTTATGAGTGTAGTGAATGTGGGAAATCTTTTAGTCAAAACTCCGTCCTCACCCAACACTGGAGAAAAGCCGTATGGGTGCACCGAATGTGGAAAATTCTTCAGTCAAATGTCCACCTTGAATCAGCACCAGAAACTTCACACAAGAAAAGCCATATGAGTGCAGCAAATGTGTGAAATTCTTCAGTCAGATGTCCTCCTTGAATCAACACTAGAGGGTTCACTCTGGATAAAGGCTTTATGAGTGCAGTGAAATTCAGTGCAGTGAAATTTGTGAGTGCAATGTGGGAAATTCAGTAGTCAATATATCTACCTTATTCACCAAAAACTTCATACCAGAGGAAGGCCTCATGAGTGCAGCAAATATGGGTATACTTTTAGTGAATGATCTGCTCTGATTCAGCATTAGAAATTTCACAACTGAAATGGGTGTTATGAATGCTGCCAATGCTGGCTTTAGCTAAAGATGTGACCTAGTTCACTACCAGAAAATTCACCCTGGGAGCTGCCTTTGGAGTGCAGGGAAGTGCGCTATCTACTTTTTCGACATAATGATACATCTGGGGTTAGCCTTCATGCCAGAGGCATTGGACAGAAATTGAACCTCTTACTTGTGCGAGTATATTATGAGGAGATCCTTTCTGAGTGTAAAATCCTTGTAAGCTTTATGGTGTGTTTAGTTTTGTAGGAAAGTGCCAAACTTCCATTTCCCATTCCCACCAGCAGTGAATAAGTGTTCCTGATGCTTTAAATCCTCACCAGCATTTGGGGGGCATCTCTTGTTCTCTATCCTACACCATCCTACTCTCTGCTGTATCCACACTGCACCTCCGTGGTTCCTCAGGCTGAACTCTGGACCTGTCACTAGAACTCTTATGGATCCTACCATGGGCAGTGGTCTGGATTTTTCCAGGGTTGTCATATCTCTTACCCACTGTGCTGGGTGTGGGGCTCCATCACTTAACCTGGCATACTGAACTAGGCAGACCCAAGCTACAAGACTCCTGGCACCATGCATTTACATCCCTACCTCTTACATATTTTGGCTCACAGTCACTGTCTTATACCCTCAAGTAAAAGCTCACTCACACCCACACACTTTCTGGATCCAAAGGATTGCTCCAGAGGTGTCTGTGGAAAAAAAATTCCAGTTGCAGAGAAGCCAACTTCCTGAAATCTGATTCAGCCATTGCTGCAAGATCAGTGAAGTGTGCCTTGCCACATGAGGGATTTTAATGACTTGCTGTCTTCGTGATATTGAAAAATGTAATCTGAACCCTCAAAGGTGATGGTATCAGGGGAGGCCTTATGGAGGTGCTTCAGTCATGAGAATAGAGCCCTCATGAATGTGACCAGTGTCTTACCAAGGAGGCTCCACATGAAGACACAACAAGAAGTCTGCAACCCTAAGGACGACCCTCACCTGACCCAGTAAAACATGTCAGCACAATATTGTAGTCTATGCAAGACAGATTTCATTCATAACGATTAAAATTTGTAAATTACATGCATTGGGTTTATGGGTCAGCTAAGTTATTTCCATGAATCATTCTGTCTCCAGTGTTTGGACATGAAGCATGCTTCATTTAGTCTCAGTCCTTTCTTTCCTGAACGTTCACATAGCTTCACAGCTCCAGTCTTTCAAGGCAGCTTCTCTCTTCCTCTTTGGAATACTCCATCATGCATGTCTGAAAATGTGTTCCAAGCACCTCAAACAAATCGCACCTAATTCATGGTGTAAGTATTGTGAAAAGTGAATGGTGTGCTTTTAAATGTGAAAATTCTCCTCACCTTTAGAATTACAGCACCTACACTTACAGTCATCTATGATTTTTATTCACCTTGGGAGAAAGATAATACTCCACATTGTTGAACCTTGTTTTTTCACACTGCCAGTCACCGTTTGACACCTAATACCTCCCTTACTCCAACTCAAAGAGAGGATGTTTTGTTGCTTTTAAAAAATTGTAAAAATATACACATACAATTTGTTTTAGCTGTTTATAAGCCTTCAGTTCAGTTCACATCATCCTCCTGTTATCTCTTTTACTTTGGTTTAAAAAAATAACTCTGGGATCACTGGTTAGAGTTATAATTTGTCCAGTGAGAGCCCCCTCCCTCCCGTCGTTCAGATGTGCTTTCTTGGAGTTCAGTCATATTTGTCCATCATTCTCTTTTTGGTGGTAAAGAGATAGCATATGAAATTCCAAAGTGACTAGATGGTAGCACTGTAAATTCAAAATGACCTACACACCAAATTGGCCAAATGTGATTGAGAAATTAAAATTTAAGTTCACATACCTCTGATGAAATCGTGACTCTGAAAACCCTGGTACCTATCACCAACCTTCTCCATGTTCTTCTGCCTTTTACTCTCTCTCTTTTTGCCTGATATCGTGCCTAATCGTTCGTGGAGAAATGTGATCCCATCCAGCAAAAGCTGAATCATCTTCACAGTTCCCTGGAAAAGAAACTGCAGCAGCCTCACACACATCTTATCCTTCAGTCCCTCATCATGTCTGAAAATGTGTACCGCAGAAAAATATCCATCCTGTCAAAAGCCAAACCAGAGCTCAAAGACAGATGTAAAAAGAAAACTGGAATATGGTTTTGAGTTATCGAGTATAAGACAAAATCTTCCAGGAAATAGCAAGTGCAAGAAAGGCATGCTAACCCAACCCCCTTTTCTTATTGAAAGAGAAGATACCCCCTCCCTCCCTATGACAAGGGAGAATGACATTCTTATCACCTAGGAGAGGAAGTTGAGAATGAGGGAACTTTCCACAAACAGACCTTGTTTAAAATAATTTGGTTCTTCCTTTAGCATCCCTACATAGCTTAGTTATTTATCTACAGTTTCGTCTCTTTGTTCAACCCAGTATCAAATCATCTAAGATTAGGCACCCTTTTGTGTCTTTGTTTTCTTAACAATCCCATGCCTGGGGAAGGTAAAAAGTAAAAAGTACTGTGGGTTGCAGGGGCAAAGAGTGGTAATAGACTACAGAATTTTTTTTTTTTTCACCTACAGCACCTGGTCTTCTTAGGTGGTCTCCATCCAAGTACTAACCAGGCCTGATCCTGCTTACCTTCTACAATCAGATGGGATCGGGCTTGTTCAGGATGGCATGGGCATATAGACAGAGCACAGATTTTTTCAAACAAATTATTTTGTTTGATACTGTGAGGTGCAAGGCCAACAGTGAACCCTAGTATAAACTGCAGTCTGACTGATGGTGATGTGTCAATGTAGTTTCGTTGATTATAACCAACTTGCCAATCTGATGTAAGAGTTTACAGAATGGTGAGGAAGAGGAGGCTCTGAGTGCCTATGTATGTGTTTGGGAGTGAGAGAGCAGAAAAGGCAAAGCAGGGGGCATATGGGAGTTCTACTCTCTGCTCAATTTTGCTGTGAACTTGAAACTGCTCTAAAAAACCAATACATGTTTCAAAATTCCAGTACTACCACATGGCTGGCTCGTCTCTGAGACTCCAATTTGCCTGGGCCACTTTAGCGGCAAACTTCTGTAAATACCTGTACTTTCCACACGCATCCTTTCACCGTCTTCACCTGCCATCCACCCCGTATTTCACTACACTCTTGTTGCCCGCCAGACTGCTCCAAAAACGACTCTCTTTCCCCCACGGGACACTGATGATTTAGTGGTGAACGTCTAATGCCCACGTTCCATTTTCCATCTTATTGCACACTCGAGCAGCTGTAGGAGAGGAACATTCTCCTCTATTCTTAGGTCACTGGCGGGGCCTAAGATCAAAAGTGGCCTAAGGCAGATTAACAGGAAAAGAGCATCTGATGTTACTGCACGTTTACACGCACACGGGAACCTTCATGAAAGAACGAAGATGTGAAGAAGGGACCACAGCACGAAGCTTTAGCTATGAGACAAAGAATCGATAAGATTTGTCAATTTGTGAAGAATCGACAAGATGGACGGTTCGGGGGTCGCGCCGTGGGTCATTCACGGTGAGGAAGTAAGTAGGCAGATGGGGGCCGAGTTTAACAGGTTTCCAGGTACGGATTGCTCAGCCGCCAGTTGGGCCTCTCTGTCCCGTCTCCGGTGACGAAGAATGTCTCCCTCCCTCCCGGTCCAGGGACGGTCTCTTTCCCATGGGAGTTTTATCTCCTGTTCTCAGGAAGACGAGAGGTTCAGCGTGTCCTCCTTGCACTCGCTGTGTCGTAAGTGTCTTGGATTGCTAATAACGTGCCAAATAGGCACCTATTGGGGGTGAGACACTCTGGTTTCCTTCAGAGCATTCTGGGTAGTGGCACACTCACCATTGTTCCTCAGGACACTCGCCTCTATGGCTCCAGACACCAGAAGCTTCTCTCATTGCGGGGCAGGTGGTTATGTCTGGAAAGGAAAACATAAATTAAAAAAGAAATTTAGGATACACAAACGTTCAGGGTGTGACTTCCGTGTTAGCACCCGGTTTCAATCACAGAATAAAGATGATTCGTCCGTCACTGTCCCCTGAAGACATGCATGGTTTGTGTGTTCCAGTCCTGGCGGGGCTGCCGACAAGTCTCGTGGGAGCCGGGTGACTGCTCCAGCGTGTATGGGAAGCCCGGCCAGCGCCCAGGCTGCTAGCGTTTCCGGGCAGTGTTCCACATCCACACGGCTGCCTGGGAGTCGCCTGGGGAGTCTGTCCCCTTCCCGGCAGCTACCGGCTAAGCAAAATGTCAAAGTCTTCCTTCTGTGCTGAGTCCTGCGGCGCAGTCCGCGAGCTCAGTGGTGGACGAGAGGGATGCCTTACGCCAGCTCTTGCTCCAGGGAAGGAATGTGCTCCGAGGTGGGCCGGGACGAGGTTGGGCGTCCAGCACGCCCGGCAGGCGGGTCCATCACGCTACGTGTGCGCGGGTTGTCGGGCGCCGACTGGTGACAGCCTTGATCTCGTGTGCTCCTTCTGGAGCTGTGGGGACATGGGGAAGAGATGGGATTTGGCCGTCATGCCCGAGACAGAGCTCCAGGAGCCGGGCAGCGCTGTGAGCTTTGTCACGGTCACGCCGAGGCGTTGGCACTTCGATTATTTGCTGGAGATTGGAGCTGCAGGCGTCTAAGCGAGCGACCGTAGCGAGAACTGTCGGCTGGCTTACTGGGCAACCAGGAGGGGTCAGACAGCACCCCCTGGGGGTCCTCGCTCCTGGAAGCTGGCCACTGTCTCTGAGATAGGACAGGAGAGGGTGTGTGGCTCTAGTCGCCAGCACACTTCAGAGATAGAAGCAGCCCCGGCATGCAAGGAGCTCGAGGACCTTGCGACGGGCTCGCGTTGATTCCAGTGGCAGGAGGACTCGATTGGTCTCAACATTTTCGTGTCTCGCTTCAGGCTGAAAAGTGGCCTGGGCAGTACCCGGAGGCCTGGGTAGGAGGCCACCGGCCGCCCCTTCTTTCCCGGGCCTGATCCTCAGGGCTCCTCCACAGAAATATAAGTTCGCATCGGAAACACACACAGGTGGAGTGGCTCCTGCCCGTGGGCACGAACATGAGAATTCTGGGTCAGCAGCGATGGGCGGACCGCGGTTCCGGGAGGGAGAATTGACCTGTGGGCCAGCCCTGTCGACCTCTGCGGTGCCGAAAAACAGTATTTCGTGCTGCATTAGGCAAGAATGTGCTCCCTGGCATGCAGGACTCAGGCTTGACCATGACGCCCACCGGGCCCTTTCCCAACTGTCAGAGTGGCCAGCCTGGGTCCAGGCAGGGCCTCTCACGGGCGCAGCTGTTCTCACTCCACTTGGAGCTCCGGAGAAGTGAAGGGACGGAATTTGGCCTCGGTGTCCGAGGCAGAGTTCCAGGAGGCCAGCGTCGTTATCAGCTTTGTCTCGGTCACGCACGGCTGTTAATACTTTGCTCAGTCATGGGAGATTGTATCTGCAGGCGTACGAGGGAGTGACTGTTTGGGAAAGTCCCAGTGAAGGTGTTGGGCACTCTCGAGGGGGTCGACCAGCACTGGCCGGTGGCCCTAATCCGCAAAGGGGATGAGGGTTACCGCAGGCAAACAGGAGACAGTGTCCCGCACCGGGATGCCCGCACGTCCCTGAGGTGAAGGCCACCTGGGTCCTAACATCCCGGAGGCGTTTTTCACATTTTCGGGTCTGGCCTCTGCGGTGGAGAACGAGAAATGGACATGGAGCCCGGGGTAGGAGGCCACGGGTGGCCTGAGTCCTGGGTGTCCGAGACCTCTCCGCAGAAAAGCAGACAAACCCGGCCCTGACCGTGGGCACGAAAAATGGAGCCTTGGCATAGTAGGGATGGTGGCGTCCTTGGATGCGCTTTGGTCAAGGAGCCCTCCGTGACCTGTGGAACTGCCCCGCCTCCAGTTGCGGCAGCCCGGGCGTGCGAGGAGGCTCCAGGACGTTGCAACGGGCTCGCGTTGATTCTAGTGGCAGGACTCGGTTGGTCTCAACATTCTGTCTCGCTTCAGGCTGGGGACTGGCCCAGAGCCCTGAGTAGGAGGCCACCGGCCGCCCGCTGTCTTTCCCAGGCCTGATCCTCAGAGCTCTTGCGGGAAATGTAAGTTCGGATTCGCGAACACACGGAGGTCAAGTGGCTCCTGCCCGTGAGCACGAACACGAGAGTTCTGGGTCCGGAGCTATGGGTCAAGTTGAGGACGAACTGACCTGTGGTCTAGCCCTGTCACCTGCTGCGGAGCCTGAAAACGGTATTTTGTGCCGCATTAGGCAAGGAGGCGCTCCTTGGGGATGCAGGGCTCGGGTTTGACCATGACGCCCACCGGCTCTGTCCCAACTGTTGCAGTGGCCAGCCTGGGTCCAGGCAGAGCCTCTCATGGGTGCGGCTGTTCTCACTCCACTTGGAGCTCCAGAGAAGTGAAGGGATGGGATTTGGCCTCGGTGCCCGAGGCAGAGTTCCAGGAGGCCGGTGGCCTTATCAAGTTTGTCCTGGTCACGCACAGATGTTAATACTTTGCTCACTCATGAGAGATTGTATCTGCAGGAGTCTGAGAGAGTGACTGGGCGACTCCCAGTGAAGGTGGTGGGCACCTTGGAGGGTGTCGGCCAGCACCGGCCGGTGACCCTAACCCGTGAAGGCGACAAGGGTTGCCACGGGAGAACAGATGTCCCGCGCTGGGACGCCCGCACACCTCAGAGGCAAAAGCCAGCCTTGGTCCCAACATTCCGAATGTGTTTCTCACATTTTTGGGTCTGGATTCTGTGGTGGAGAATGAGAAACGGACACGGAGCCCGGGGTAGGAGACCGCTGGTCGGCCGGTTCCTCGTGAGTCCTGGGCGTCCTGAGACCTCTCCGCAGAAACTCAGACAGACCTAGCCTTGACCATGGGCAGAATTCCAGGAAGCCAGTGGCACTGTCAGGTTTTTCCCGGTCATTTGCGGATGTATGATTTTTAGTTACTTGAGATTGTACCTGCAGGAGTATGAGGCAGTGACTGTTTGGGCGCATCCCAGTTAAGGTGGCGGGCACCTTCAAGGGGGTCGACGAGCTCCGGCCAGTGGCCCTAACCCGCGACAGCATCCAGGGTTGCTGTGGGAGAACAGGAGATGGTGTCCTGCGCTGGGATGCCCGTACGTCCCTGAGGTGAAGGCCGCCTGGGTACCCACATCCTGAAAGCGTTTCTCACATTTTTGGTCTGTCTTCCAATGTGGAGAACAGGAAAACGAACTCGGAGCCCAGTTTAGGAAGCCGCGGGCTGTCCGTGTCTTCGTGAGTCCTATGTGTCCGAGGTCTCTTCATAGAAACATGGACATACCTGCACGTGGGCATGATCATTAAAAGCTCTGACATGGTAGTGACAGGGGCATCAATGGACGTGCCTTGGTCAAGAAGCCCTCTGCGAACTGTGGGGCTGGCCCATCACCAGATGTGGTTCCTGAAATCCATATTATCTTTTGGCACGTGAGCCAAGCCCTGCTCTGAGGTGGCTGATGAGGTTGGCTCTCTGGGCATGACATTAACCCCGCTCAGCTTCATTCCTCTGCCTGAAGCCGCAAGCCAGCATGTGGGAGCCCACGCACGGGGCCTGGGCCGCGGTCGGGTCTCCCGGCCCAGCGCCAAAGGGCTGCGGGTGTCCTCAAGCCCGGCACACGCCAGCTCTGGACTGTGGTGTTGAGAGGGCAACTGCCTCACGCAGGCTTCATGCTCCATGGTCAGATGTCGTCCTCCCGAGTCTGTGGGCCGCCCAGGCTGACGCAGCCCTTCTGTTTGCTGTCATCGGGGCTCCCTTGGGCTTCGCAGAGCCATGTACCTGATGGTTGGTTTTATTAGAAAACGGTCATCAGAGCAGCACAGAAGCCCCTGTGGACATGGGCTCATGGCAGCATGGCCTCTGCTCAGGCCGCACTGTGACCTCGCTGTCTTGACTTTGATGCTCTGTTTGCTGAGCCACCAGCCTCTCCTCCCAGCTCGGGCCCATGCAAGAGTCGCGCTCCGACGTGGACTGATTAAGAATGGATGACGTGATGGCCCGCAGTGAGCCGTGGCCGCCCGTGATGACGATCCGTCAGCTAACGGTTGCCACCTACTGGCCGTTGTTAGTTTTCTCACCCCCGGAGTCCATGGAAATCGGGAGTGAGATTTGGCCACAGCGCACGAGGCAGAGTACCAGGAGGGTGGCGCCGCAATCTGCTTTCCCTGGTCATGCACGTATGTTGCTGTTTTGTCCAGTCACTTGGAGATTGTAACTACAGGAGTTTGAATGGCTGGAAGAGTCCCAGTGAAGGTGGTGGGCAACCTGGATGTGGTCGACCAGCTCCAGCTGGTGGCCCTAACCCGCCGAAGGCGACCAGGGTTGCTGAGGGAGAACAGGAGACAGTGTCCTGCCCTCTGACTCCCACACAACCCAGAGGTGAAGACCAGCCTGGGTCCCAACATCCTGAAGGCGTTTTCCTCAAATTTTCGGGTTTCGCTTCTGCTGTGGAGAATGGGAAAATGGACACGGATCCCGATGTAGGAGGCCACGGGTTGGCCGGGTCCTCTGAGTCCTGGGCGTCCGAGACCTGTCCGCAAAATGCAGACAGAATGGTCCCTGCCAGTGGGCGTGAACACCGGATCTCTGGTGTGGTAGGGACGAGGATGTGGATGGATATGCCATGGTCAAGGAGTCCTTCATGACTTGTGCAACCGTCACCAGCTGCAGTACCGAAATCCGCTACGTAAGTCAGGAATTGCTTTTCGGTGTTAGTGGCCAATGAGGTTGACTCCCCGGCGCACAGAGCTCCGGGCGTGACCATGACCCTCCTGGCTCTGTTCATCTGGCTGGTGCCGCCCGCCTGGATGTGGGAACTGGCTCCCGTGAGCTAGGGGCTTGGGCCACGGTCCTGTCTCTGGGCAGCGGGTGTCCTCACGGCAGGCACACACCGCCGCTGGAGCCTGCCGCGGACAGGGCAACTGCACCACGCTGGCTTCGTTCCCCATGGTCAGACATCCTCCTCCCGAGTCTGTGGCCCGCCATCTCCTGAGAAGGTCGGCAAGGCTGATGCAGCCCCTCCACTTGCTGTCTCTGGGGCTCCCACAGGCCTCGCAGAGCTAAGCACATGATCGCTTGCGCTCATGTGGCTGGAGCCTACCCGTGCGCAGGGCAGAGGACGCTGTTTGCTGAGCCACCAGCCTCTCCTCCCAGCTCTGGCCCCGGCAAGAGTCGCGCTCCGAGGTGGACAGACTGATTAAGATTAGACGATGTACGTGATGGCCCGCGGTGGGCCGTGGCCAGCTATGATGACGATCCATCCGGCTAATGGTTGCCACCTGGTGGTCGCTGTTATACTTTTTTCGACCCGGAGCTCCGTGGAAATAGGAAAGAGTGGGATTTGGTCACGGTGCTGGAGGCCCGTCACCAGTTGCGGTACCCGAAGTTTGTATTTTCTTCCGCCACATTAGCCAAGACCTCCTCTGTGGTGTTAGTGGCCGATGAGTTCGGCTTTCCGGTGTGCACAGAGCTCCGGGCATGACCATGTCACTCACCCGGCTCTGTCCCGACTATTGGAGTGTCCAGCCTGGGTCCAGGCAGAGCCTCTCACGGACGCGGCTCTTATCCCTCCACTTGGAGCTCTGGAGAAGTGAAGGGATGGGATTTTAGCCTCGGTGCCCGAGGCAGAGTTCCAGGAGGCCGGCAACATTATCAGGTTTGTCCCGGTCATGCCCGGATGTTGGTGCTTTGTCCAGTCACGGGAAAATGTAGGTGCAGGAGTTTGACTTTGAGCGAGTCCTAGTGAGAGTGGTGGCACCCTGGAGGGGTCAACCAGCACCCTCAAGGCGACACGAAGGTGAGCAGGGTTGCTGCGGGAGAACAGGAGACGTCCCACACACCAGAGGTGAAGGGCAGCCTGGGTCCCAACATCCTGAGTGTGTTTTCTCCAATTTCTGGCTTCCAGGAGACCCCAGCAGCTCTCTCAGATTTGTCGTGGTCACTCCTGGGCATCAGTGCTTTTCAGTTTGCCGGTGAACAGTTGGGCATCCATGACAGGTCGACCAGCATCCCCTCGTGGGCTCGCAGAACCCAGCCACAATAGCTGCAGAGACCCAAAAGAGGTGTCCCACACCCGTCAGAGGTGGAGCTGGAGGTGACGCTATAACCGGAGCCCGTGGAGGGCGCGAGAGGCACACATGGTCCCAG
The DNA here is from genome assembly GCA_004027375.1 of Macroglossus sobrinus. Classification (NCBI taxonomy): domain Eukaryota; kingdom Metazoa; phylum Chordata; class Mammalia; order Chiroptera; family Pteropodidae; genus Macroglossus; species Macroglossus sobrinus. The sequence continues at coordinate 4,274 of PVKZ01005892.1, read as the reverse complement.
TTCGGACTGGGTTTTACTGAAATTTCCGTGTCTCGCTGCTGGGTGGGAAGTGGCCCAGGCGGTACATGGAGCCTGGGGTAGAAGGTCACCAGCCAGCCGCTGTTTTCTGAGTCCCTGTTGCCAGAGGTCCCTCTGCAGAATTTTTTCTAAGTCTACATCCAGAGACAGGTCCAACCGGCACTAGCCGTGCACCCTTCTTCCCAGTGCCCACACCCTCAGCCACCACACCCTCGGGGTCATTGCATGTGCTGTTTTCCAGGACACCACCATGACCTGACGACCAACCCCATCACCAGCTGTGGTACCCAAAATGAGTATTTTCCAGCGCGACTGTTAGGTCCAGAAGGGCCATATCCATACCGCCCCCCTAGTGTGGGAACCAGACTCCCCTCGACCTTTGGGAACCGGAGCTTGCAACACTGAGGTTGGCAGCACTACATGCTCATCTCGCTTCTCACTGACTCTCTTCCCTTCCCTGCCAATGTTCCTACCCAAAATATTCCCACCGAGAAAGCACGCCTCTAGCCCCATATGAGTTTTAGATCCCCTCGCATTCCCGGCCGATGCCATCTGCAGCTCAGTCTCGCTGTCCCCCTGCTACATTAAACCTTGCCTCACCCCTTCGGTGAACCTAACAAAGACCTGCTCTGCGGTGATCATGGAGGAAGAGGTCGGCTCAGTAGGCGCCCAGGGCTCCGGGCGTGATCATGACCCCACCTGGCTCTGTCCCTACTGCTGGTGCCGCCCTCCTGGATGCGGGGCTCAGGCCACGGGGCTCCCGGCTCCAGGACCCAAGGGCAGCGGGGATCCACACGTTGTACACATGCCTCTGCGGGAGCCTAGTGCGGACACTGTGACCCCACGTGCAGCCTTAGTGAAATGTGTCAGCCTTCCTCCCCCTGGGGTTATGCCCGCTGTCACCTCGGAAGGGCAGTGAGGCTGACTCGGCCCCTCCAGCTGCTGTCCGCGGGCTCCCCTCCGGCTTTCCATAGTGATGCATGTGGCGCTCGCACTCTCTCTGAGGGACCTAACCCTCGCAGACCATGGAGGACGCTCTGCTTGCTGCGCCCACAGCCTCGTGTGTGTGCTACCGGTGGGGCAAGGCGACCAAGATCCCCGCAGCCGGTGGTCGAGCTGGCAGTGATGCGCCACGTGGTGGCCGCTTTGACCGTTTCCGCCCTGCAGAGCTCTGGGGTCATCGGAAATAACCAGATTGAGCCACGGTGACCTGAGCAGAGTTCTAGGAGGCCGGAGGCACTGGCGAGATTGTCCTGGTCATGCCAAGTCAACTGAGCTGCATCTATTCCATGGAGATAGTACATGCAGAAAAGTGTGGGGACCAAACAGCGCTGCAACTTCTGGCCTGGCTATGGCACCAGCAGGACAGTTTGTCCTGCAGACCCTGGAGCTCCTTCGCTTGCAGGTGCTGAGCAGGGTCACCGTGAGTGAAAGGAAGAGAGTGTTTTGTGTTCTGGACTCCAGCTCTCCTCAGATGTGAAAACCAGCCTAGGCCATGAGAGAGCCCCGGGTAGGGTGACACAGGCAGTCTGCAGTCCCTTGTGAGAATTCCTGGTTGGAGGTGCCTCTGCGGTATATCTTCTGAGTCTTGGAGACAGATGCCCTGCCACCAGTTTCTGTCCATTTAGCTACTATGCCAGGAGGGTCAAGCAGATGGCTCTGAGGATTCCGCGCCATGGGCCAGGGAAAGGGGTATGTAAATGCACGCTGCAGCCATGGGGTGGTGCTGAGAAAATGGTGGCTTGGCCATGGTTCCAGCACACCCCTGTCTGTGACCTGTGCTTCTGCCCCATCAAAAAACACAGTAAGTTTTTCACCTGAAACTCTTTTCTGCTGCTGGATAAGTGGTCACTCCACTCCTGAGACTGTGGCTGAAGGGACTGGTGCTCTGGATGCATGTGGCTCTGAGCTGGCAATGCCCAATACCAGGCTCTGCCCTGATGCTCGAACCCTTGCTCGACTGGGACTGAGTGCTGGCTCTCGTGCACCTTGGCCAACCATGGTGTCACCTCCCTGCCCTAGGCCCTGGGTGTGGTCATGGCGACCTCACCTTGCACGTCTGAGCCATGTGTCAGGTGTCCCCCTTCAGGGTTGTCGGCCACCCTCATCTGAGGTAGCGTCCCTGTGTGCCCTTCTGTTATAGCTGAGCCATGATTACTGTTGGCATGTGAGTGGGTGGGGCTGACCCTCAGGCTGACTGGTTATGTGGATTGGCCACCACCACAGTGTATGAGCTGCTATTTGGGGACTGACCCATATATTTATCTGAAGAAACCCAAAACACTTCTTTGAAGAGAAATGGGAATCCATATGTTCATCGCAGCCAAGAAATGTAGGCGTCCTGGGTGTCTCTCAGTGGATGAATGGAGAAAGATGTGGTATATATACACAATGCAATAGTACTCAGCTGTAAAAAAGAATGAAATCTTGCTATTTGCAAGATTTGTGCTCAGTGGATTAAGTTGGACAGAGAAAGACAAATGCTACATGTGGAATCTAGAGAACAGGATAAACAAACAACAGAAACAAGCTCATAGATACAGATACCATTTTTATGGTTGTCAATTTGGGGGGATGGGAGATGTGTGACGGTAGAAAGGATTAAAAGGTACAAATTGGTAGTTACAAAATAGTCATGAAGATGTAGAGTATAGCATGAGGCATATAGTCAATAGCATTGTAATAATTATGTATGGTGTCAGATGGGTGCTGAGTTTAATGGGGTGATGACTTCATAACATATAAATGTCTAATTACTATGTTGTACACCTTAAACTTATATGTTGTATGTCAACTATAATTGAAAAAATAAAAATATAGAAACCATTTTAAAAAACAATAGAAAAAAAATGAATGCAGCAAAAAGCTGATTCTTTAGGAATATACAAGAATACTATGAAAGGTTATATGCCACCAAAATCAATAACTGAGAAGAAATGAATGAATTCTTAGAAATATACGATCTTCCTAGATTGAATCACAGAGAACTGGAAAATCTACATAGACCAAGCAACATTAAGAAAATTGAAAGAATCATCAAACTCACTAAAAGTAAAAGTTTAGGACCAGATAACTTTGCTAGTTAATCTTAGCAAACATTCACAGATGATTTAATACTTGTCCTCAAACTCTTCTAAAGAACTGAAGAAACAGCAATACTTCCTTATTTTATCAGGCCAACATCACCCTGATTCCAAAACCTGGTAAAGATAACACACACAAAAAGAAAACTACGGACTGATATTCCTGATAAATACAGATGCAAAAATCCTAAACAAAATACTAGCAAATTGAATACAATAACACATTAAAAAGATTATACATCACAACCAAATGGGGTTCATTCCAGAGGTGCAAGTATAGTTCAACATATGCAAATCAATCAATGTGATACACCACATAAACTAAATAAAGGATAAAATCATATGATCATATTAATAGATGGCAGAAAAAGCATTTGATAAGATACAGCAGCCATTTATAATTAAAACACTTAAAAACTGGGCATAGAAAGGAAGTACCTCAACATAAATAGAGGCCATATATGACAAATCCTCAGCTAATATGATACTCAATGGTGAAAAACTAAAAGTTTTTCTCTTAAATTGTGAACAAGATATGGCTTACCCATTCTCATCATTCTTATTCAATATAGTATTGGAAGTCCTTGCGATTGCAATCAGGCAAGAGAAAGAAATAAAAGGCATCCAAATAGGAAATGAAGAAAGCAAACTGTCACTTTTCATAGATGACATAACTCTTTACATAGAAACCCTTAAGACTTCACCAAAGAAACAATATTAGAAACAATAAACAAACACAGTCAAATAGCAGGATACAAAATCAACGTACAAAAATCTATTGCATTCCTATATACTAACAATGAAATTTCAGAAAAAGAAATGGGAAATTAAACAAAACAATTCTTTTTTGCAATTGTAACAAAAAGAATAAAATGCCTAGGAAAAATTTAACAAAGCATGTGAAGGACTTATACACTGAAAACTACCAGACATTATTAAATGATATTGAGGAAGGCTCAAAGAAATGGAAAGATATTCCGTGTTCATGCATTAGAAGAATCAACACAGTTAAAATGGCCATATTACCCAAAGCAATATACAAATTTAATGCAATCTCCATCAAAATCCCAATGACATTTTAGAAAAAACTACAGCAAAAATATCATCAGATGTATATGGAACCCCAAATAGCCAGAGCAACCCTGAGAAAAAAGAACAAGGTCAGAGGTATCA
>PVKZ01005891.1:0-44284 GCA_004027375.1 Macroglossus sobrinus | reverse complement strand
CGAGCACCCGAGCACCCGAGCATCGGAGCACCCGAGCACCCGAGCACCCGAGCACCCGAGCATCGGAGCACCCGAGCACCCGAGCACGCGAGCACCCGAGCACCCGAGCATCGGAGCATCCATCGCGCATCCCAGCACGAGCATCGCGCGGCGCCCCGGGGCTGGTCCCCCCTGCCTCACTCTAAGACGCAGATTCCAAGGGGCGGAGCTACGCCTGACCCGTAGCGGGCGCCCAGAGAACAGGCAACAGGCGTTGAATGAATGAATTAACGAACGAACGAATGAATGAACAAATGAATGAGTGGGTGAGGAAGCAGAGCCTCAGAGAGGGCGAGCCACGCACCCAGGGCCACACAAGCTGGAGAGTGGCGGAGGGAGGGTTTAAACTCCATTGTCTCTGGAGAGCGTCTGAGCTGCCACCCTCACCCCTCCCTGCTGCCCAGAAGCCCCCCCCCCCTTGGCCCACGCACCTCCCCTGGGGTCGCCTTAGGTCTCTCTGTGCATCACAGCGCCACACCCAGGGGCCAGAGGCAGGCCTGGCGGCGGTGCTCAGGGCCCCCAGCAGCCCAGCGTGTGTCCTGCCTTCGCCCGATAAACCTGCTTCACGCAGAAAACGACCGTGTCACTCACAAGCGCAGAGGGCAAAGGCAGAAACAAGACGCAACCCTGCCTAACCCTGGACGCCGGGCCCGGCCCGCCTCCAGCACAGAGAGCTGCTAGCTCGGCCCAGTCTTGCAGACCTGGGATCTAGATCATTCTCCTGCCTCCCCACCCCCTCCCGAACACCAGCAGGCTTTCTCCTAGGGTCTCAGAGCAAGAGAAAGAAACAGACAGGGGAAAGCAAAGGTTTGAGCTGGACCCACACACCCTGCCTGCCGCTGTCATCTTAGACCCGATATAATTTATGAGATGCAAGTGGATTGAGCATTAAAAGAAAAAAAGAAAAAAAAATCTTGGACAAGGCACAAAGTGCACCCCACACCCGTGTGCTCGGGCGTGGTCGGGGCTCCATTAATCATCTCAGACAAAGGAGATCTCATCTGAGGCCGGTGGGCGAGGACAGCCGCGTGCACCTCTCCCGGGCGTGCGGGAGCCCAGCGGCGGGTGCTGGCCGCGGGCCCGGCCTCCGAGCGGCCACTGCGGGCCCCGATGCCGGGCACTCGTGCTGAGCGCGGGTCTGAGTCACGCAGCAGATGAAATTACAGAGGCTCCTGCACAGGATGAATCAGAAAGCAGAAGCAGAAGCAGAAGCAAGTTCAATGTTTGGACAGGCCTTTGCCCCGCGTGGAGCGGGGGACTCAGCCGCCCGCAAGCAGCCTGCCAGCGGCCGGCCCAGAGAGGTCATTTCTGAACCGATTGCCACCGGAGGGCAGGCTCGGGGACAAGGCTCTGGTGTCCACAAGGGCTCCCCGCCGCCGTGGGACCGGGGACCAGCACGAGCATCCGGTGTGTGTGTGTGTGTGGGGGGGTGGGTCTGCGCGGTGACTCAGTCTTGACCTTGGAAGAGGAGGGGGCTTGTCAGCGCTCCGGGTGCGGGGTGGGTGGGGGCTGGGGATGCTTCCCTTTGAGTCACCCCATCCGCCTTCCCTTTCTCGGGGAGTCACGGGGCCAGCAGGCAGCGTTTCCTGCAGCAGGGCGAGGAGCTGACCGCGCGCTTGGCCGCCCCTCCTAGCCCCCGGCGCTGGCCCCCGGGGATGCGGCAGACACAGCGGCCACAGAACACAGAACCGGGAAGGAAATGGCACCCTGCGGCCCGGCTGGCCTTTCCTGCCGTGTCCCGACTTTCACGAGGGGCCTAATTGCTACCCTTGGCAGCTTCAAAGCGAAGAAGACTTTTTCAAGGCTGTTGGAACAATAAAACCAGGAATGACAATGATGCTTTGGGTTTGTCTGGAATCTTTATTTATCTTTTTTTTTTTTTTTTCCAAATTAACTTTTGAAGGAGCTCAGCATTCTGGGGGAGGGTATTTTTAAGTCACCTTCTCCCCTTCCCAGGGGCTCTCCCAGGAAGGAAACTAACCCGAATTAAAGGGAGCAACCCCCACGAGCGAATGGCGATCCTAATCAATAACAGTAGGAGCGTACAGTATGCTGCAGGCTGACTCGGTGCTAGGTAGGCCCCGGCTCCACGTTTTCTCGAATGTTCTAAGTCTCCTGAAACCCCCCCGACAAGGTGAGGACTATTAATTATGTCCTCGCCTTGCAGATAAAGACACAGGTTTGGGGAGGCCACACAGCTGACCCAGAACCTGACGGCTTGTGGGTTACGCAGAATTCACACCCAGGCAGTCAGACGCCCAGATTATATTTTACATCCCAGCCGCATTTCCGGTTGGTGCACAAACCCATCCGCAAAAGGACCTCGGGGACAGTTTCGAGCAAGACCTACGGTGCGAGCCCTCCACAGAGTGACCGGGCCTCAAAGAGACGACACTCGATGGTTGCATTCGGGAGCCTGGCCCGCTCCTTCTAGAAGCTCGAGGAAGGCGTCGTGAGGATTGCGAGCTTGCTCTACGGCTGAACGGTCCTCACGGGGTCACCATTTGGAAATGGACCCGCTCAGGAGGAGCGGCCATGGGCGGAGAAACCACAGCTCATGTGACAAGATGCTCTGTTGCGGGGGATGCTTATTATGCAGCATAGCCCATCCTATCCTGACTATAACAAGAGTCACCACCTGCTGGCCCCCGCCGACATCCCATGGTGACCGTCAACACTGATTCCTGCTGGGATCTGCGGAAACAACAGCCATCACTTCTTCACGCCAAGGATGGAACAGAGCTCCACCTGGCCCCCTGGTTTGCCCGGCCCCATGTCCCACTGATAACGGTGTTGTCTTGTCACGCTCCCAGCATCCCTTGCGCCCTTGGCTTCCTCCCTCTGCTTGCTGCCACATCTACCTCAGGGGCACACTAGGCATTGGCTGCTCTCCCAATCGCTGTAGGACTGCAGGAGGACCAACCCAGGCTCTCTCAAACACAACGACCCCGTGCCCAGCTCTGCACCCATGAAGCGGGGGCTTCCGCACCCTTAGATTCCCCCAGACTCATCTTTGTCTTCTTCCCTTGGGCCTGAGCCACTTGGGCAGGACAAGGGAAACCACTTGAGCTCTCTCTTTCCATTTCTTCTCCTTGCCCTTAGCAACTAGAACCGGACCTGCCTGGCAGGTGGTTTATTCGAATCCTTCTCCTCTTCTCTTCCCATTCTACTCTTCGTGGGGGGAAAAATTTTATGCTGCAATTTATTCAGGGTTCTTTAATTGTTTTGTTTGTTTGTTTGTTTGTTTGTTTGTTTGCAACTCAGCAAACCTTTTGCTTTTCAAGTAGCTTCACTCTCTGCGATGGTTCATTGTGTGTGTCCACTAGAGCGGGCCACAGATACTTGGTCCAGCGTGATTCTGAGTGTGTGTGTGACGATGCTTTGGGGGAAGGTAACATTCCACCTGGTAGACGAGGGAAAGCACGCCGCCCTCCCTGACGTGTGTGCCCCTCATCCAATCGGCGGAGGCCCCCACTAGGACAAAAAGCCTGACTCTCCCATGAGTGAGAAGGATCTCCAGGCGGATCGTGTAGCTGGATCTTTAGTCTTATTCTGTCCTGACGCTGGAAATGGCATCATTGGCTGTCCTGGTTCTTAGAATTTCAGACTGGGACTAGAATGACACCAAGCTGTGTCTCCAGCTTGCCATCGTGGGACGTCTTAGCCTCCATAATCACACGAGTCAATTCTGTATAATAAATCTCTTTATATATACATATGTGTGTGTTTGTGTGTGTGTGTGTGTGTGTGTTTATATGCTATTAAACTGTTTCTTTGGAGACCCCTGACTAACAACCACTCTTGCATAGCAAAAAGCCTAGCTTCACACGATTCTTTTCTCCTTTATAAGTTTTCCAAGTCGAGTTTGAAACTCCAGAGCCTGGAATTTGATGCCTTGGCATTCGTATTCTGCGGCATCCTCTCTTTCTCAGGGAAAGGAGACCCCTGGAAGGGCCGGAGCGATGAGGCAACACTGGGGAATGGACAGAAGATCCTCGATCTTTATCTCTGAACGGGAGGGCACTGCCATGATAAGAAATGTTTGCATCACACTGATGGGCGTTACTCTGCTTACAGCTCCCAACAGCCTCTCGTGTAGCAATTGCCTGCCTTCGATGGGTTTAGGAAGGACAGACAGCTTGCCCAGGGTCCAGTGGCAACGCCTGGGCCAGGAGAGGGTGGGTGGGCTTTATTCAGATCACGTGTCAACACAGCCAGAAGAAGAAGGCAAAGCCAAGTGCACGAAGCCAGGGCAAGCCAGGGCAGGCTCCAAGTGTGTGGCTGTGCCCAGCGACACCTCAAGGATCCTCGAGCCCAGCACGTTTGCGGGCATCCACTGCGATGGGGTTCAAAGAAAGGGGAAGGCAAGCTCCAGCAGCGTACCTGCCTTGCTCTAGTCAGCACCGTACCCCCGGGGCCTTGGGCAGTGTCTGGCCCACGGCGGGCGCTCAAATGGTATCGGTCAAATGAGTGAGTGAAGAAGGAAAAGAAATCAGATCTGCTCCTTCTCACCATCGGGCGGGGGAGCAACAGTGTCACGAAGAAGGAAAGAACGAACGAACGGATGAAGCGCTCAACCAGGCGAAAGAAACGCTAAGCAAATATGGATGTCGTGATGGGGGGAAAAAAAAAAAACCAGTGTGTGGTCCAGGCACCTGGAAGTCACAGATGTCACACGTCCGTGTCCCCTAACGGAAGTCGCTCAAGGGCTGTCTCCGAATGACTGTACGGAAGTCGTAATGACGGGGGGGTTCTGTTTTCCGCCAGTGACACGGGGAAGAGGCGCCAGCGCTGTGCACATTGACCAAACATTAAACCGAGTCGTATTCGAGGCGGACAGTGTGCTGCCAGCCTTCGGGGACATTCGAGCACGAAGAAAGATTCCTGCTGAGGCACAGAAAGGCCGGGCGGTGTCTCCAGACGTGGGAGGACTTGGGGTCCTTGCTGGATGAGGGGGGTGGCCTCGGGGACAGCTTGTTATTGGACTGGACCGTCTCAAAGGGTGGCGGGCAGGTCCGTCTGCGTGAAGCTAATCGGAGCAGAGGTGTCAGCTGGAATGCACACCGAAGCCACCAAGGAGGGGACCAGGGCCACTCTCGTGGCAGCTTTCACGGGGTGGAGGTGTTTCTGAAAAGCAAAAATGAACAAACTAAAAGCCACAGCACCAAGGCCAGCCCGAAGGCACAAGGCATTTCTTCTTCCTCGTCAGCTTCCCTGGCAGCGTCCCCTCCCTCCCGAGCGACAAAGGAGCTGCCCTTGACCCCGGCACTCCGTCTTCGGCCTCTCAGCGAAAGACCCTTTCAACCCCTCCTCCTGAAACCATCGTGTGGCCTGCTGGGGACCGGACTTGTCCACGCTGGTCTCACGGCCACAGGGACGATGGTTGGTGAGGACGTGGCCGGAGCGGAGGTCTGGCCCGCACACCCCACGCAGCCAGGGGGCGCGGGAAGGTCGTTCAGAGAAAGGGCTTGTCACAGGAAAAAGGCATGTCATCCCTTCCCGGGGGGAGGGGACTGCTTTCCACCTCCACATCTCGTTCCCTGTCTCCTTCAGAGAACAAAAGGCCATAGGTTCTTGTTGGGATTCGGCCAAATGGATCCCGAACGCCCCTCGGGCCTGTCATCGCTCCAGCTTTGCCTGCCTTGTGGGTTCTGCAGGCGACAGAGTTGAGGGCAGGGAGACAGACACGGGGCCTCAGGATGGCCCGGCCGGCCCCGGCGGCCTTCGGGAGCTCACGTCTGCAGAGAGGGATGGCGTGTGTTTCCCGAGAGGGAGGGGTGTGCAAATATTTCTCCTGGAGCGGGAGAGAGAGCTGGGTGGAGGGAGCGTGGGGGAGGGGTGGGCGTGTGCCAGCAGCCCCAGTGCTGTGGCGGGGAGTGGCTCGCCAGCACTGGGCACAGCTGTCAGCGGTGCCTGCAGCACACACACAAGGGGGGACCTGAAACAGCTCCTGCGAGCGCCCCCACCCAGCTCAGAGCCAAGCAGCAGGGGAGCCAAGGGACGCCGGCCTTGAACGTCTCAAGGGCGACGAGGCATGTTTGGGGCCACGGTATGCGCAGTGGGCCTCTCTGGTTGGCACTCAGCCTCTTTCTGTTGGCCAGAAGCAGGGTCAATCCCCTTCCTTCCGGAATCCCCAAACCTGCTGGGGTTCCCACACACACCAGGGACAGTGGGGACAGGGAGATGAGGGCCACACGCTCGAGCCTCAGCTCTGACTTGTGATTATAGGGCAGGAAATTGGCCAGGCGCTAGATCCTTCTCCTTTCGTATGTTACAGCTGAAAATCGAAATTCTCCACTGATAGAGGCTTCTAGAAGAGTCACAGAGGCAGAAAGTGCAGTGGTGGGCGTGGGGGGCTGGGGGAGGGGATGAAAGGTTGTTGAGTGGTTTCGAAGTTGAGTTTGGGAAGATGACGAGGTGATGGAGGTGGGTGAGGGTAAGAGTTGCAGAACGCTGTGAAAATATACACACACCGAAAGACGGTTAAGATGGGAAACTGCGCTGGCTTTATTGTATCTCAGTGAAATACAGCTAGCTCCACGTTTAGTCATCTTGGCTTTGGTTCTTGATACATGACAAGATGCTTTTGGGAATTCCGAAGACTTTTCTCTCTCAAGTGCCTGGCTCTTTACGTAAAATCGAAAGACGCGCTCTCGTTTCCGGAATGGATGTCAGGAGCCCATCCGAGGTGTCGGGACAATGTGCATTTTATTTTTAGTCCGATGAGAAAGAATCTTAATCCTCCCCTTGATAAACCAGGATGTCACTCACTGACCAACTGTGAGAAAAAAAAAAATTTGTTCATTAGTTTTCAATGTCACCTCCCGTTTGCATTAACCGTGTGTTAGCTGTCTTGAGGTTGGTTAAGGGATTTGGATTTAGTCTGTCTCTGAGACCGGTTGAGACAGCAGAATTTGCATCAGAGGGGGAGGGTCTCACGTGTGGTGAGCTGGTTGGGCCCCTCAGGGGAGCGATAAGAGGTGTGATAATCCCTCAACGAGAGAGGTAAGGGCGTGATGACCCACCTGGCAGCTAATCTATTTATTTAGGTACTGACGGCACTTACCTTTCATTCCATTCAGCTCAGGAAAGACGTCCATTAATTCCACTGTCCACCGATGCCATACGGTATGAGTTTCCTCTCGCTGCTGTAACACATCACCGCAAACTTAGCGGCTTAAAGGAACACAGATAAATCACGTTACAGTTCTGCAGGTGAGAAGTCCCAAGTGGGTGTCAATCAAGGTGTCAAAGAATCTGTCTCCTTGCCTTTTCCAGAGTCTGAAGGCTGCCCGCATCCCTTGGCTGGTGGCCTCTTCCCATCAATCAATCATAGTACCCTCAGCTCTGAGTCCATTGCCCTATCTCCTTCTCTGGCTTCCTGCCACTCTCTTAGAAGGACACCTGGGTAATCCAGGATACGCACCCATCTCAACATTCTTAATCACGTCTGCGAGGTCCCTGTTGTCACGCAAGCTGACATAGCCACAGGTCTCAGGTAGTAGGGCATGCCCATCTTGGGCGGGGGCGTCCATTATTCTGCCATATATTTTATCGTCACTCCCTTGCAGGTAATATATCTTTCTCCAAGAATTGCTTTTAAGATTATATCTTTGCTTTGGGATTTTTTGAGCAGCCTTACTGTGTCGTGTCTGGGCGTGAGTTTCTTTGTATGTATCCCGTTTGCAGGTTGCTTAGTTTTTTAATGAGTGGTTGATTTTTCTTCTTTTTTTTTTTAATCAGTTTTGGAAAATTCTCAAACTTTCCCTCTTCCCGTGTTGCTTCTGCCTCATTCTCTCTCCTCTCCGCCTGGGCCCCTGATTATGACACGTGGGGTATTTGATGGTGCCCTGTGCGTCTTTTATTTCATTTTTGTCCTTCTCATTCTCTTCTCTCTGTTCTTCAGCTTGACTATTTTCTACCGGCCTCTCTGAGTTCCCTCATCGAGTCTGCTGTGTTCAGCAGCTGTCAGAGCCATCCAGGAGACTCTGATTTCAGGTATACAATTCCGGGGGGCCTTACTTCACGGGGCTCATTCCTGGGGAGGCTGTCTGCAGGTCAGCGGCTGAGCTGCTACCTCGCTGCGGATGCTTCTCCCACAGCTTCCTTCAGCCACATCCAGGAAGGCCAGCTTCTCCTCAGGTGCGAGGCTGTCAGCAGATGGGACCAGGCCAGGTGTGGGACGCCCGCTCACCAAGGACCCAGGGACCTGGGGGGAACCACAGAAAGGTTAGACATTCCCAAGATATGGCGTGGACTCTGAGTCAGCCTCCATCCCCAGCAGGGAAGAGCCTCAGGAGATGGACCAAAGATGCTGGCCCCGCAGGGAGGCCCGGCAAGCACCTGCAGGGAGCTGGGCAGTGGGGACAGGGCGGGCAGTGGGAGCAGGACCTGGCTTCGTGGTCATCCAGTTCCACTTGCTGGGCTGACTGCCGCTGAATCGGTAAATTTGGGGAGCGTGCGCCTCAGAATTCCTACAGAAAAGCAGGCAGGGGCTCAGAACTGTTGAGATTTGAACGCTGACGTCACACCCACAGGCTGGATGGAGACATGTGGGCTGCCGAGTCTGCCTTCAGCAGGGAGGGGACCGATGGGCTTTTAACAAAGTAGCTGTGCAGAGGGTCAGCGTGGCCTTCCGTCCCAGGGTCAGGAGTGGGTGGCTGCTGGCCACACGTGCAAAACAAGGAAGCAACCCCAAAGAGGCCGGCCTGGCCCTTCACAACGAGGGGACGTCCCCATTTGTCACCGAGACAAGAGAGGGAGCTGCATTATTTATGAACCGGCTCGGCCCGGAGTTAGCGAGGAAGGAGGAGGCCTTTTAGAGGGGAAAGTGGTTTCAGAAGCATCCGTGTTTTGCTGAAAACACACACACACACAGCAATTTAGGGTGTGCTGAGGTTTAGAACCGGAGATGATTCTCCAGTGCATTTGGAGACCACGGGAGGGGGGACGAGGGTGTGGGCAGGGCAGGCGGAGGGATAGGGTGGCAGTAGGGGTCATCCTGCAGGTTTTCTTGGAGAGGGGGCTCCCCATGGGGGCACTGCCTGGGTATAGAGGAGTGTGGGTATGTGCCTGTGTGTGTGCATGTGTGTGCGTGTGCATGTGCGTGCACACACTTGGAAAGAATCAAGGGACAGGGGAAGGGTCCCCCAAAATTGTAGAGGCTCTGGGACTTGTGCCTGGCCAAGCTGCTGTAAAAGTTAACCCAAAACTCTGAGAAAGGAGCATTTTTCATATATTCTTTTTTAAATGAAGGTGTCATAAATTAAGGTTTAAGGGTTCGGTTGTTAAGGTTTGCTATGGTTGTATATGCCTATGGGACAAGCACTACCAAAAACGAAATACAGAACCCATCCACCATCCAGAACGTTCCCCCATGCCCCTTTTTGACTAATTTCAACATAAACCAATTTTGTGTGTTCTAGAAATTCATGTCAGTGGGATCACATACTGTGTTGTATCTGACAGTGAGTGGTTCTTTTTCATGGCTAAGTAATAGTCCATTAAATGGATAGACCACATTTAGTTGATCTGTTCAGCTGATGGGCATTCGGGTTGTTCCCAGTTTTTGATGCTTATGAATGAATATGACTGCTATTCACGTTTGTGTAAAAGTCTCTGTGTAGACACATTTTCATTTTTTATTTTTTTAGGCGAGACAACCCTTGCTTGAGCTCACAGACTGCAAGAACCTTGTCAGCTTAAGATCCCTTATTTTTTTTATATTTTACACCTACAGCACCTGGTCTTCCTAGGAGGTCTCCCATCCAAGGACTCACCAGGCCCGACCCTGCTTAGCTTCCGAGATCAGACGGTATCGGGCTTGTTCAGAGTAGTGTGGCTATAGACGTTTTCATTTTTTTCAAGTGAGTTTCTTGGAGTAGAAGTGTTGGGATATCTTTTGGTTGTTGTTGTTGATTCGTAGGCATTCTTTATATATGCTAGACCCTCCAAAAGATGGCTTTTAAAATGAAAACGGTAGCTAATAGTCACACTACCACTGTTCTCCAAAGTGAACACTGCCACCCCTCCATCCCACTTCAAATCCTATCCCTTTGGGTTCTACACTGGGTTTAAGATGAACCCACCGTGACCCAAATGGCAGAAATGCTAACTTCTACTCAAACACAACAGAGCCTCGTGAGGTTCTATTTCTTCTGATAGCAGAAAATAAAACAAATGCACAAATACAACCAAATAATCGTATGGCTGCAAGGTAAATTCTCCCCCATTCAAAGACTTACTCTCATTTGCATAATCACTGGGGGCGGGGTCTCAGGATTTAAATGAACTGACCAAGGTGTTAAGTCTTTTTAACATTTCTAAAGTCTCCCTGTCCTCACAAAAGGAGGTCCAGAAGTTGCCCACGTTGCTCATGGCAACCAGGCAGAGATGCTCCTGCTCTCTGGCCTCCAATTTCAAGTTGGACCCCATGGGTGGCACTTGGGGGTTGGCCCATCAGTCTCTGGAGGTCAGCTCCATCCCTGGCTCCATGCTACGACTGACCATGACCCTGGCCTTGTCTCCTACCAGGCTCCTTCCTCTTCCTCTGCCCCCTCCCTCTTAGCTACACTACTCCCCACTCCCCACCTCCATAGAAAGTTCCAGATCTCACCAAAGCCACATACAGGTCCCAGAGTTCCTGTCTGCCTAAAGATGCTACACCAGCATTTTTCTTCTGCCAAAGCACCCCAACCCACGTGAGTGTGGGTCACCCCAAAAAGCTGAGTGGTACCCTCTGCCTGGGATTCTAAACCAGAAGTGAAGCACGAGCTCTTGCAGCCTTCTCCAGATCACGTGATATGCCCATAATCCCACCCTGCATCCTTAATCTAATTATGCCAACTGAAAGTGTCTCTGATCTCTGCTCCCCCCTCCAACGTCCCAGCCCAAGAAGCACCGTTCCCTTTTCTGTGGGCCCCTCTTGGGTCGTGTTGCCCACCCTCCCCTCCTCCATAGTACGTAGTAAACATGCTCATCCTCCGATATCGTTCTGTGTCAAAGAAATCTATTTGCATCTAGCAAAATCTCTTCCCTCTCCGCAGCCCGATCTCGCCGTTGAAAACTTGGCTCTCGGTCTGATTGTTTCTGAGCTTGTTTGGATGTGGGAAGCTGGGCACTGTCTCTTCATTCCAATGCCTCCTCTCTCCTTCGTTCCAGCTACGACTGAGGAGAGTTAGGGAAACCGTGGCTAAATAAGGGAAAATCGCGAAGAAGGAGTGAGAAAAGCAAGCACGCTAATATCATTCAAGGTATTAATCTGAACACATGTCAGCGGCGGCAGCTAGAAAAGAACTTAGTCCCTCCTTCAAAAAAAAAAAAAATTATTGTATTCCTGCCTTCGGCTCTAACTTGAGGGCCTGCCCTGGCCCTCGGACACTGGATGTGTGGCTGGATATCTCAGGCCTCCCCGCTCAAATCCCCCCTCCTTGGCTCCTGTTCAGGGGTTAACTCTGCACGTAGCATCAATGCACTTCCTGCTGAAGGATGCTCTTTCGCATCCAGCTCCACGGGACTCATCCGCTTCTGGGCAACAAAGTGGGCAGGAGGGAAGCTACCCCCTGAGACATCCCCAGACAGATTTCGTCACGATGCCGGTGGGCCTCGCTACCTCCGGGTGGCGAGCCCTGTGACAGCCAGCCTCCAGCGTGGCCATCGGTGGGTGACGCCCCTTCTGAGAACTCAACCCCCACCACGTCTCAGGTGTGGCCCATAAAATACACGAGCGCACGCGATTTGTAAGGCGAGGTTATAAAAACCTTTCGGCTTCTGGCGGTGGCTCCGGGGTCACTCACTCTGGGAGAAGCCAGCTACGACGTTGGGAGGACACTCAGGAGCCAGTGTGAGTGCGCCACCTTGGAGCCTGGCCAGACGGGGCTGACCCATCCCCCCCATCAGAGCATCAGAGAGGAAGGAGAGGCCCAGAGCGGGCTCCATGACCCTTAATGTCGCACCTCTGGTCAGCGCCCAAGCCACACCTTGACTCACAGTCTCGTTTTCGATAAGCTGATTGATCTTCAGCTCGTGGTGGTTTCTCAGACTTCGCCATTGCCACTTCCTGTGTGCCCTGCTCGCCATCCTAGGGAGCCAGGCGGTGCAGGGGGCCCCCCAAACCTCCTGCCGCAGTAGGCGGGGACTGGGGCGCAGCATCCGCACCCCGGGTTGAGGGGCAACACGGCCAAAGGCCCAGTGGTAAGAAAACGCATGGCGTTTTGGGGAGATTGGTGAGCTGTCCACGATCATGGAATGTTGGGGCCACATAAGAATGCTTTGAATACGGCATAAAGTGAGGCTTCCCGGAGCCTACGCCGAGGGTGCTCGCGCATGCGTGGAACCCCCTGTCTCAAGTTCATCCCAGGGCCTCTGTCCTTGACGCGAAAAGGGCGCCGAGCAAACGGGACGCGTAGCATCACTGTGCGGTCCAAGGATTGGTACCCCCGGAGCAAGAGGTCGAGTGAAGTCACCCCGTCCACTCCTTCCCCATCAGAGATGTTTCTAGAACAACGTGAGGCCCCCACCACCGAAACCGCGGTCCCGGGGCTGGCACCCGATGACCCAATAATGCTGACCTTTCCGGAAACTGCCTCAGCGGGCTCTCCACCACCTCTGAGCCTGAGCGTCCAAGAACAGAAACGGAATCCGCCAGCGCGGATGGACACGGGTCGATTCTGTTGGCTTCGTTTCACCTCCTTTTCATTCACGGCAGCATTTTTTTTTTTCATCCCGGGAAAGCAGAGAATGTCCCAGAATAAGGATCCTGGCTCTTCTGCATGACCTACCTACAAGCACCGCTTTCCAAGGTCGTTTGGCAGTCACAGGTTTCTTGGTAAGAAGTTCAGAGACGTAAGTACATCAAGTTCAGAGACATGACTACATCAAGTTCAGAGACATAACTACATCAAGTTCAGAGACATAACTACATCAAGTTCAGAGACGTAACTACATCAAGTTCAGAGACGTGACTGCATCAAGTTCAGAGACGTAACTACATCAAGTTCAGAGACGTGACTGCATCAAGTTCAGAGACGTAACTACATCAAGTTCAGAGACGTAACTACATCAAGTTCAGAGACGTGACTACATCAAGTTCAGATGGCCCAGGATTTGTCCAGAGGAAGGGGAAGCCCAGCTGGAGAGAGGATAGGTCTTATTTCTGATCACCATCCCATTTGCACACCCCAGCGCATATCAAAGCTAGGATAACCCAGGCAGGGAGGAGGGTGTACATGTTGCAGACTCATGCAGACAAATAATTTCTTTTTTCAATAATCGAACTGAGCTCCCAAACCCTGGTTTCCATTCAGTCACTACCAGATTTTTTTTTTCTTCAGTGCCCTTTGGGTACAAACTGAATGAGTCAGCGATTTTATTTTATGTTATTTTTATCTCATTCCTTGTTCTCTTCTTTCTCGCCAGGCTGTTAAGTTAGAGGAGGATGCATTGTGGGTTAGGAGGCCCTGGGTGGCTGTGACCAAGATGTCCGATGCTCGCTGTCCTCTGAGCATTGTCACTTCCTCTCTCGGTGGCCCCTCCACTCTCCAGTTGCCAGATCCAAGTAGGACCCTCTGTGTCCACTTCCTCCCAGCTCCCAAGCACACTCACGTCCCTTCCGTGGCTGGCTGCCCCCACTCTGGGGGGGCCACCTGTGGTCCATCTGTGAGGTCCCCGTATGTGCTGGCTTCTCCTCGAACACCACGGTGCTTCTCCAAGAGGCTTGCTCTCTCTGTCTCTCCCTGTCCCCTTCAACGTATTTGTTTAAGAAATCCAAGCCTTGGCTTTCTAACGAGTATTGTCAGTGTTTTAAAAAAATTCCGCTTAGACATTCCAATGTTTTCCTCCCTGTCTTTCTTCGTGCAGAGGCTAGAGGCCAACACGGAAAATAGAGGAAAGGAAAGAGATCTCAGCGACGGATTGTGGCAGGCTTTAAGGTGGCCGGAGGACGATGCTGCTTGCATCGAGCCACGGAAACCAGTTCTGGCTCAGTCCCGAGAAAACGGGTCTCTTAGAAGAACATCCTGCAGCGAACAGAACCGCGTGGAGGGTACAGGACGGTTCAGAGCGGCTCTTTGAGGAACAAGCACCGAACCACCCCCCCCCCCAGAACCTCAGGATGCTGAGGAACCCCCACCGCTGCTGCCCTGAGCGCCACCGCCTTCTGCCCCAGGAGCCCGGCTTGGCTGTGGCCACCACCGGCCCTTGCTCCTAAGTCGCTGCGCGGTGCATCCGCCTGGCAGGGCCGGGACCCTGCTCTGAGCCTCGGTTGCAAGGCAGGCTGGGAAGGGAGGTGCCCCACCACCTCGGTGCCTGGGGGAGGGGAGATTTTCCTGCTCAGATTCGTACGATTGGCAATTCTCCAAAGACAGAAACCAGAACAAGTGACCACGTAGGGAACACACTGGTGGGCCGAGAAGGTTCTGTGACAGCGTCTGATGCTGCACCCAAGGGTGGGAGCCAAGCATTCAGCCTCGGGGGAGGGAGAGCGGAGGCGGGGCAGAGGCTGGCGAGGGCGTGTGGCCACGTGACAACCGCCGCGACAGAGACTCATCAGCTGAGCGGCTCTGGTCCCAGGACAGTGTGAGGGCTGGAAGATGCGACAAAACCTACGGGCCAAGGGTAAAGGCATTTAATAATGGGGTGCCGCGCCCCTCCCCCCATAAGCAGGGGGTGTGTGACACAGGACAAGGGGGAAAGGCGGAGACCTTGACTTTTGGATGTGAATGTCAGACACCACCTCACATCCATCGACCAGGGCACAAGGGCCGGGCAGGAATGCCGAGGCTACGTGGGGACACAAGGCAGCTCCCCGTTGGTCCACTCAGTGACCTTTTGCCTGCGGTCTCTTGTCACCAGGATAGCGTTTCCATGTAAAGGTCACCTCCTCCAGGGAGCGATCATTACTATTTTGCAGCCTATGGGTAAGGTCGGAGTGCCAGCCAAAGAACCACCGCCACGAGAAGAGACACGGACATTTGCAGGCACAGCTCTGGGGGCCCCTCACCCGTGGGAGCCCACCGAGGGCCGGAGGGGACGGCTCCTGCCCCTTTGTCCCCGTCTTCTAATCCCCGCGTCCTGGGGCTGGCCTCCCCTGCTAATGTCACTGGCTTCCTTTGCTTAGACACGAAAAACAGCCTCATCCATTCAGGTTGGCGCTAGGAGCTTTTAAAAGAGATGTCGGTGGCACTTAACACACAGCTAGGGCCCAAGGAAAGGCTGGGCCAGCGCCTAGGCCGTTCAGCTGGAAAGCACATCCTGTTCAGGGACATAAATGTCACGCTCCGCAGGCCCCAGCTCAGGCAAACCGCCTCACAGCGCTCGGTCTCCAGAACTCCAAATTTTCCAACCAATGGCCCTGAGCTAGCTTTCAGCCACAACCTGTCTGGGTGAGGAAGGCCAAGCCAACAGGAAACACAGAAGCGCTGTCAGTGACCCAATCTTTCCATTTGCAAAACCAAGCGCATTAAAATGCATCCCTTTCAAAACCCTCTAAAGGACAAGCTCTGTGAGTTCTTTCAAAGGTCATCTTAATCGTTCCACTCGGTGGTATGACCAGGAAAAAATGTTCATCTTGGTGTAATTGCAGGTGCTTATGGCTCACGAAAATTAAGACTCGTGAGTGAGTCTTTGGGGCCTTCATTCTAGTGATGCTGGGATGTTGGCTGGTTTGTCCTTTGGGAGTGCCGTGATCCAGTGTCTTCTCCTAGATGCAATCGTCAGATGGCATATGGAGTGAGCGAGACCATAAACGCAGCCCAAGAGAGAGTAACAGATGAATTGGGAAGATGTTTCTCTCGGGTGCATAAGTCAATCAAAGCCAGAGATGCAGCAGTCTGAGAAAAGGCAACTCGGCATGAAGAAGGGACACCGGGTAAGGCCATTTCTTCCAAGGATAAAAAAATTCCCACCAGTCTCTAGTGAGACACCCACACGTAGCTTCCAGGAGCTTCCGGGACATGTCACGAAGGTGTCTGTCTGTCACCTCCTTGGGTCCTGATCATCAGCCCTCAATGTGCTATTTATTCATTCGCCGACCTCCTGGACCTCGATCCCGAAGGCCTGGCCTCCGAAGGAGTCAGATTGTGCAGAAGCGACGCAGGACACGGAATTCCCATGGAATTAGCTCAAATTTAATTTAGTCACATGGCTTATTATTAGATTTAATTATAAGTGAAACAATTCGCCGGGGACTTTTGACTTGGTAAACAAGCACCTCAGAGTGCGAAGGGAATTTGTTTTTGTTTTTTTTTTTTTGCTTTTATACTTTCTATTTTCTAGTCTCAACACAGGTGTCCACAAAACTGTGGCCAAGCAGAAAAATGTATTTTGGATGTGGCTCTGAATGAGAGGCCACTGCTACAAGTCACCCTTTTTTTTTTTTTTGAAAGAAGGGCTCTGCTCCCACATAGCCTGCTGGGCACAGGAAGGTGATCTTGGAGGCAGTTAATACACTGTCCAAAAATTACCCCAACTTTCTTCCAGCGTTTCTGCATTTAAAGAGTCTGAAGCAGTTCTGGGTGGTCCTGGTTGTATTTTCCCCCCAGAACTATTAACCTGTGTTTCTTAGAACGTGATGCTGTGCCATACTATTGGTGGAATGTAAAATGAATATAGACATATTTCTTCTTTTAGCAGTTAGATGTTCATTTTAAAGCATATATAAAGGTCTAACCACTATGTTGTACACTTAAAACTAATATAATATTTATGTCACCTGTAATGGGACAATACATTAATTTTTAAAAAGTGAGTTCACAAAAGCAAGCTCAGAAAAAGTATATTAAAAAGTATATTAAAAGTATATATAATTAAAAAGTATATTAAAAGTATATTAAAAAATGACTCCTCGAAGCCGTGATTTCATGATAATATACATATATTAAAGTTAAAAGGTAGCTCAGTTGGAAGAAAAGTATTAGCTAAATAATAAAGAAGATGACATATGACAAACACCATGACTAAAGTTTGCTAACGAATATCCTGGAACCTGGCTCCGCAGAACGTGGTTGTCACCCAGACATACTCAGAATCCGCATCTTTCACAGAGTCCCCAGAGAATTAGCACGTGCCCCAGAGTCTGAGAAGCAAGGATGCCCAAGACAACCGTGGGGGCAGCGTTCCGTGGTGCCCATACTACTGGTTGGATCAAATATGTCTAGTTCGCCAGCTCAGGCAACATGAGGCCAACTTTTGCCCGGCAGAGACAATTATTTGGAATATCGGGGGCCCCTCAATGGCTCCCACAGCAAGATGTTTTGTGTTGCAGCTGTGATCAGTGCCCAGGGCCTCCCCATCGATTGCCCTTTCCAGAGTTCTGGATGGTCTCACCGGCAAGTGGGCCCATGGGACCCACGCAGAGGACGTGGCCCAGACAAGGCCGAGCCTAAAGCAAATGCCTCAAGGACCTAGGGAGAGGCTGCCAGCTGCAAGAGCCAGAAGATAAGAGCATTATTTAGCTTGGCTGGCATCCAGGAAGCTGAGCAAAGCCGGGCCCTGGAGCTAAGGGCATAAATAAATAAATAAGTAAATAAATAAATAAGTTGGCAGATGTTTATGTTTTCCTTTGTAACGCTAGCTACACGCATTCAGCACGTCCTACGTGCCAGGGCCTGAGCCAGGAGCTTTACAATGTCATGCTTTGTCCGTCACTGAGCCCCCTGTAGGTCAGCGTCATCAAGGCCATTTCACAGTGAAGTGAATGTGATTCAAGAGGTATCTTGCCTGTGGTCACCCAGCATTCCACTCCCCCGCCCCCTTCCCTTCCCACCGCTTTCTGCTGAGAGCCAGCGCTGGGCAGGAAGTGGAAACAGGCTGGTCGTTTTCTAGGCTACGGCATGAACAGTTTTCCCTAGCGGATTCCGGATCGAAAGAACGCTCGGTATCCTAATAAGGTTTCAGAACCGAAAGGAGCGTCTTCATCACGCTCAGCTTTGCCAGCACCATCTCATCCATCGTCTCTGCACTCTGAGGCAGGCATGACGGACTGTGAGCCACGCAGCAGAACTTGGAAGCACCTTGAAAGAGAGTCTCGGCACGTTGCCAAGAGGCTTGCTTTAAAGAGGGTGCAGTTTTGACAAACAGCCCGAGAGGCTGCACCTCGCTGGGATGCCAAAAGGATGCGACTTTGGAAAGTGCACACTATGTGCCTGGTATACGGTAGGCGCTCAGTAGACGGCTATTCCTTTCCTCTCTCCCACTCCCACTGAATGTGGCTGACCATTTTAGATCAGACCCTCCATGCATTTCACAGAAAACTAGAGAGATCAGGTCAGTCTGTGGAGACGAGGATGGATTCCACTGCTGGCGAGACAGTTGGAGAAGCTCCCCATTAAAAAGGCTGTTTCTCCAATATTTTAAATCTATGCCCTGTTCTGGTAAACGTTAAACATCATGTGCCCTTCTTCAATATTACTTGAAGTTTCAAATGAAATGAAACACTGATTCAAAGCAAATCAAATGAATTACATAATTTATATACTTCAAACTGCCTCCCTTCCCTGAGATCCAAACATGACCCTCAATAAAGGGTGTTTTCACCTGGGTTTTAATAGATCTAGTTCATGCCAGAATATGCTAGAAAGATGTGGATAGCACAATCTTAGCAGCTGCCCCAGCATGCCTCTCTGCCCTGCACCGGATATAAGGCTTTGGGCCCGCCTTGCCACTCAGATGGGCACGTGGCCAAAGCTGAGCCAATCATAGTGCTTCACCTCCCCATGGCTATAGGGATTGGCCCAGGCGGCGGGCACATGACCAAATCTGGGCCAATCACACTGCTTCACCTATCCCGGACGCAGGGATTGGCCTGGAGGTGGACACATGATCTAACCCTCCCAGGACTTTTTAAACGTGAGAGGTGGCATGGAGGTGAGGGAGCGGGGAAGAGGGGACCGAAGCGTGGAGCGTCTCTCCCTCTCTCTCTTCTTTCTCTCCCCCTCTCTCTCCCTCTTTCTCCCTATCCCTCTCCCTCTCTCTCTTTCCGTCCCCTTTTTCTCCCCGCCATCTTCCTCCCTCCTTCCCTCTCATTCTCCCCTCCTTTCTTCGCTCACTTCGGACGCTGGAGGGGAGGAGAGCCCACAGCTCAGGCACTGCACCTTTAGCTCCACGGGGATATGTCAGAGACAGTGAAGTCCCCCCGCAAAGACAGGCGGAGGTAAGGAGCATTGGGAAGCGGAGGGCTTCCACCAGGGCCCTGGCTCCCGTTTTCCGCCATGGCTGGCGCTAACCTGTCCTCCCCACAGTTTGTCTGCTGGCGCGGGTACATTGCTCTTAAACTACAAATTGTTCATTTAAGGTTCTCTCCATACCCCCCGCGCAAGAGTGCCCTGACTGAAGCAAGAGGTGGAGGAGAGAGTTGCTGACTGACTTCCCCTGGACATCAAAGCAGTGCTTTTAATTTGCAGTGGCCCTTCCCTTCACAGACATGGTTTTCTTCCTCTGCCTTGCACACCTCTCTCCAGGTCTCACAGTTTCCATCTGTCTTTCCATCCCTACACCTCCACTAATTCTCTTCTTTTTCACTGCATACTTTTATCTACCCAGGCCTCTGGCTCCTATTTAATTTTGGCTGTTGGTTCACACTTATAGTATTTTCTTTTTCAGGGAAATAAGGGCACCCACGTGTCTCTGTTCTTAGGATTCTGTGGGTACTCCCCAACTCTGTGCTGCCGGGATGTTGGCCGGGCTGGACCCTGACTATCTTCCTAAAGCACACTCTCTGTCCTGATGTGCCTTGGGGGAAGGGGGTGGGGGCACCAAAGCTGTAGCAGGCTGGACAGATGCACACAGGAAGTAACCCCATTTCCTCAATAAGCTGCCCAAACGCATACGATACAACTTTAGCATCTGGCCACACAAGTGTGTTGAACCTGATACGTTTATAAAACCAGTTGTGGGAGAAACCATACTCTAGATTCATAGCTATGAACTTTTATGTTTGGCATTACACGTGTTTGGGGAAAGAAGTCAATGAAAACCATCATAATTTAATTTTAATTCACATGAAGACAAGAGACACCATCAAGCAACAGGGTATAAACACAAAAGACTCAGGTAAAAAATGCAAACTCATGGGAATGGCTGTAACATCAATTCTGGAGTTAGTGAGCCAGGCTTTGAAATCCCATTTAATTATATATTAGCTCAGATAAGTTCCTTACTTCCCTGAGCATCACTTTTTCCATCTATAAACTTGGAGATACGGAAGTTTGCTGTGTGAATTCCTCCTGAAGTCACTGATAGCATTGCTAATATTGTTTTAGGCTAGTTTATACTTCTTGTATTAGGCCTGATGGGGGCAAAGCAGAAATACAAAAGCAGAGGTTTCAATTTCCAAATTGAATTGGAGCTTCGTAGGTTTAATAATGTCATCACTTAAGTTAAACCTCAGTAAATCACATCATGTTGTATTACATAATGCTTTTGAAAGTTTTGGACAACAGGAACTGTGCTGCTGTATGTAATTCTGCCTGCCAACAATCCCCACATTTGAACAAGAGAATTAGAGAACTCTCTAAAACACTTGCCATCCAAGAAGAGTAAAAAAACCTTCCCATTCACATGGACCCTTCTTAGCAGAAATTTATTTAGGCTTTCCATTGCATTTGGCACTCTATTTCTTTGTACTTTAACAAGAATGCTTCAAATAATTTTTTTTCCAATTGTCTAAGTAGCTACAATTTAAACCAATTAATTTTCCATTAAAAAAAAATTCTGTGGAGAACTTCCAATCAGGATGGCATAGTAGGTGCACATTGTGGTCGCCTCTTCTCCTGACCACATCAGAATTACAGCTAAGCTACAGAACAGCCATCATTGAGAGTCGCCTGAGATCTGCTGAACAGAAGTCCCGCAACTGGGGACACACAGAAGAGGCTACCGCAGGACTGGTAGGAGGGGCAGAGACATGGAATGAGCTGGTCCCACACCCGCATGTGGTGGTTGAGAACCAGGAGGGATGTCTCAGCTGCAGAGGTCCCCCCAGGACAGCAAGATGTCCCAGCCCCACATAAAGCTCCCCAGCCCAGAGTTCCAGTGCCTGGAAGAGGCGTCTCATCAACTTCTGGCTGTGAAAACTAGCGGAGATTGTGGCGTAGGGAGACGGAGGGCAGCAGGATCACTGATGGACCTCTTAAGGGGACCGTTGATGGACTCATTTGCTCTGAGCTCCAGTACTGGGACAGCTGCTTGAAAGGCACCAGGGACACATGGGGAAGGACTGAATTGTCTGCCTCAGGGCAAGAGCTGGAGGGGTAGCTTTCTCCCAGGCAGGAGTGCCAGCAAAGGCCACTATCCCTTGGTTGGGCCCTTCCCCTTCCCGAGTGCAGACACAGGTGGTGCCGCATCTCAGTTTCCATCAACCAGACTGACACTGCTCGCCCTGCCCAGGTGATTTTCTGAGACCTCACCCCTCCCAACCTGTGGGCCCACCCAAACTGCTTTCAGTGGCTTTTTGCTACTAACAGCCTGTCTTGGCTCATGCTGTGAACGTTCCTAAAATCTCTCAAAGGTTTACAAACCCTAAACAACCAGCATCTGGCTTCGGCGTGCCCCATACCTCTTGCTGAGCAGCCCCTCGTCCAGCTCTAGTGGCAGTTGACCTTGGTTTGTGGCTTAGCCTGTCAAGGTGCCTGTAAGGCCAGCATGGGTGGTGGCCATCTGCGGATTGCTTGTTGACTCTTGCCAGGTGGCTCTGGGAAGGGCGCAGTCTGAGGCTGACCTTGGCCTGGGGCGGGGCTCCTCCCAAGAGTCCCTGGGGCTGGCATGCCCAGTGGCTGGCTTCCATGGAGCTGGAGCACCACCCAGAACTGCATCTGAGGAGGACACACCCAAAGGGCAGACTGGGAAGGCACAAGAGCCCAGCTAAAGTGAATCCTGCTCTGTAGGGTCAGCTCCTCACCAGCCAGTCCTCACAGTTAACCAGCCCATGGGTCAGTCCCTCCCACTGACATGCAAACAGCAACCAAGGCTCAGCTATCACAGAAGGGCACACACAACCCATACAAGGGACACACCTGGAGCACCTGGCTCAGGTGACCAGGGAAGTCTGCATCACTGGGCCCCACAGGACACCTACTACATAAGGTCACTCTACTAAGACTGGGAGACACAGCAGCCCAGCCTAATACAGAGAAACACACATAGGGAGGCAGCCAAAATGGGGAGACAAATACGCCCCAATTGAAAGGACAGAACAAAGTTACAAAAAAAAAAAAAAACTAAACAAAAGAGAGAAGCAATCTACCAGATGCAGAGTTTAAAACACTCTTGTAAGGATGCTCAAGAAACATGGGAGAGTAGAGAAGCACAGTGAGAACTTTACCAGAGAGATAGAAAATGTAAAAAAGGACCAGTCAGAAATAAAAAGCACAGTAACTGAAACGAAGAATACCTTAGAGGAAATCAACAGTAGATTAGATGAAGCAGAGGGCCAAATCAGCAATTTGGAAGATAAGGTAATAAAAACACCCAATCAGAACAGCAGCAAAAACGAAAACGAAAACAAAAACAAAAAACCAACTTAAATAATGAGGATAGTTTAAGGGGCCTCTGGGAGAACATCAAGAGTACCAACATTCACATCACAAGGGTACCAGAAGAAGAAGAACGAGAACAAGGAATTGAAACCCTGTTTGAAAAAATCATGATGGATAACTTCCCTAACCTGGTGAAAGAAATAGACATACAAGCCCAGGAAGTGCTGAGGAGTTTCAAACAAGATGAACCCCAAGAGGCCCACACCAAGATGCGTCATGATTAAAATGTCAAAGGTTAAAGACAAACAGGATCTTAAAAGCAGCAACAGAAAAGCAGTTACCAACAAGGGAGCTCCCACAAGACTGCCAGCTGATTTCTCAACAGAAACTTTGCAGGCCAGAAGGGAGTGGTGTAAAATATTCAAAGTGATGAAAAGCAAGCATCTACGATGAAGGTTATTCTACCTAGCAAAGCTGTTATTTAGAATTGAAGGACAGATAAAGAGCTTCCCAGATTTAAAAAAAAGCTAAAGGAGTTCACCACCACCAAACCAGTATTACAAGAAATGTTAGAGGGACTCTTTGAAGGAGGAGGAAGAGGAGGAGGAGAAGGAGAAAGAGGAGGAGGAGAAATATCAAAAATAGAAATAATAAAATGGCAATAACCACATATCTATCAACAAGTACTCTAAATGTAAATAAATGCTCTAATCAAAAGACAGGATGGCTGAATGGATAAGAAAACAAGACCCTTGTATATGCTGCCTACAGATGACACACCTCAGATGAAAAGACACAGAGCAAAAGTAAAGGGATGGAAAAGATATTTCATGAAAATGGAAACAAACAAACAAAATATCTGGGGTAGCAATACTTATACCAGACAAAATAGACTTTAAAACAAAGGCCGTAACAAAGGACAAAGAAGGACCCAGGAACCCTACTCCTGGGTATTTATTTGAAGAAACCCAAAACACTACTTCAAAGGGACATGTGCATCCATATGTTCATTATGCATTATTTACAGTAGCCAAGATATGGAGGCAACCTGGGTGTCTGCCAACAGATGAATGGAAAAGGAAGAGGTGGTACCTACAAGGGAATATTACTCAGCCATAAAGAAAAATTTTTGAAAGAATAAAATCTTACCGTCTTACAACAACATGGACAGACCTAGAGGGTACTGTGCTGAGTGGAGTAAGAAAGGCAAAGACAAATTGCCATATGGTTTCACAAACATGTGGAATCTGAAGAACAAAATAAACAAAACAGAAACAAACTCATAGATATAAAGAAGTGCAAATTGGTAGTTACAAAATAGTCACGGGGATGTGAAATATAGCAAAAGGAATATAGCAAAAGGAATATTATGATAAGTATGTATGGTGTTGGATGGGTACTAGATTTATCCGAGTTATCATTTCATAAGTTATATAAATGTCTAATTTTGTTATACACCTGAAGCTAGTATAATATTGTATGCCAATTGTAATTGATAAATTAAAAAATTAATCAAAAAATTTCCTAAGAAAACTAAATATGAAGACAATTTTTCACTATGAAGAAGGAAAGAAAACCCTTAATTTACCACCTCACCTTTGCAAATTTTCTACACACTTTTGTAACAGGCTATTTTCAAACCCTATGGCTTAGAGTTCGTGAATATAACCTTTTTTTTTTTTTTTTACAAAATATAATTTTGTGGTGAAATGACCAAATAGCTTAGAAGGAGAAAAATAAGATCTTATGAAGAAAATACTAGACTTCTAATAACTTTTCTCTAAGATCCATTCATAGTGCTGACTTTTTATAAGTTCGATGTTGAATTCTAACCCACCTCGGTACACCCCGACTCTATAAATACACACATACCCAGCATCCTTCTGTGCTGGGAAAATAGTGGAACAATGACGTTCCTCAGAGAAGCTTGTTTTTTCAAGTTATTAAAAGAAGGTGGCAAGCGTTCATGAGGATATGAACATTTAACGTCTGAAAGAAACTCTTGAGTATGGTTAACGCGGCTGCCAAAAATCTCAGCTATGTTATGTCAGAACGTCCAATCGCAAGCTACACTTTAATGAATGGAAAGACGGGGTAAGGGCAGGAAGCTTCTGCAGCGACGCACAGCACCCTTGAAGACGAAATTCCCAATGGGGAGCTCAATCATTTCAGGGGCTTGTCACTTATGTCACTTATGTGGTCCACCAGTAAACAGTGGGGTGTACGAGATGCCTACGAGAGAGCAGGGAAAAACAGAGGAGTCTCCTTATTCTCCCAGATGGAAGGTAAACTCACTTCCTTTCTGAAAAAGCACGTGTCCCGAGCAACACAGGTCCGCGCTCAGAGAAAAAAGGCATCAGTGCCACCCTATCTGTGTGACACACTCGAATCCCCTCTTTCCGTGCCGCTGGCTCGCAGTGGGACGTTGCTATTTTTATCAGCTCTATTCAAACCAGCTGTTGCTTCATGTTCCATGGCGAATGGTGTGAAAATCCAGGCAGAGACACGTGAATTCCAGAAGGGTCTGTCTTCTGTCATTTCTAGAACAGATAACATGTCATGAGCTTCAGGGGCGTCTGCGTCAGGGACATTTCACCAGTGGAGGCAGTGAGAACATTTTTGACACTTACGTGATATGAAGCCAGGGACCAAATTTCCTGCTCATCGGCCCCGACCAGAGGCCCGCACTCATTCACACACATCCCGTGGCCCATACGGTACCGCGCGGATCTCTGTAGAAAAACCGGAGTAGGATTCTTCCTGTGTCAAGGTCAGGCCACGGCCGGCCCAGGTGCCAGACGCCGTGGCGTCGCGAGGTTGGCACAACTGCAGAGAGTCCAACCTGGAGGTTGCCCCGGAGAACCCACTTCCTTTTTCTGACTGAGAATGTGACTTGTAATTTTAAACCCACTCTTTGTATTTCCTCTGTGAAAATAACAGCCATTTTGGCGAGACCGTTTATAGTGGGGGGAAGTGCCACATAAAACTTAGACGATTTAAAAATACAGCTCTAATTGCAGGTTGGTTTTCTTCTGGTTTGGCAAATTAGGGGGGCAAATTGGAGGGGCAGCTGGCACTTGCCCCAGGTGCAAAAAGACGGCTTCGTTCCCCATCAAACGGTATAGTTAGTCCAGGAACTCTTTCAAAACCTACGAAAATATGATTTTAGGAGCTTCCTTCTAGAACAGCAAGTAGTTTCTGCGTGGGGATATTTTGCATCTGGGTGCCGCAATTTCGAATCTGGGCATCAAGGCCGGCCTTAAATTTCTGGTTTTCTTTCTCCAGCTTCAATATGAGAACAAACCGATTTCCCTTTTTTTTACCCCACACTTCTCAGATCCCTTTAAGTCTGGATGAAACTCAGTGAAGAAAGCCGTATCTCACAGAGCCCGTCCCTAAAACATCTGCCATCTCTAAGAGGCCGAGGACAAGAGTTAAAGCTTCTAGATTGCGACACAAACCTCAATCCACTGTCACTGGATAACACTTTTAAGATAAATAGTGTACAGGGAGGCTAAGCTGTGAAGGCTACTGTGATCACAGACAGTCCATTTTGCCCCCCTAATGGGCCTTCCGGTACCTCAAGCCTGGAAAGCTAACAACTGCCTTTTCTCCGATCCCTTGCAGGGCTGCTTTTGGACACGATTCTGTTTTGGCCTGTTGAGGATGCTCGCACAAAGTCCAGAAGGCAAAAGGGAGGTGAGGCCCACGGCTTTGTTGTTTCTGTGACAGATGCCACTGAGGACGCGTCGAGCTGTGCCCTAACACTAGCCCACCCCATTTCAGTCTTGACCGCCCGGCCCGGTGTCGGCCACGAAGCACTGCTTGGTGCAAGAGCAAGTGAGTCTGCAGGCGCTTTCTGAGCACCGCACTGCCACTAAAGGAAGGTGACAGCTTCTGAACGCTCCTTGCTCCCGGCGGTGGCAGCAGCCTGGCACACCGGTCTTACCTTGATATACCGGAGACATCATTCCTCGGCGTCCATCCCGAGGCCTGCGCCTGGGGCCTCCTGATGAATTTTGAAGCACACAGTTCCTTACGTGAAATCTCTTTCTGCCCAAAATAACTCATGTCGTTTCTGAGTTCTCCAAGCGAGTCCTGGCTTGGAAAGTAGGTAACAGGGGACCGCAGGAAATTGGATTCTAGTCTCAGCTGTATTCTCCCTAATTGGGACTGGTGCCCTCTGCACATCCCTGCGCTGGCCCCGTCTTCCTCCCGTGCAGCGAGCATCAAAGGCTCCGCCTGTACAGAGAAGAGCGAACTCCTTCCACTTTTAATTTTCTCCTGAGACCAAATGAGTTTCATGTCCTTGTGCTTTTCTTCACCTTCGAAGAGAAAGCAGATCCCTCACCAGAAGTCTTGACACGGGCAGCTTTCCTTCTGGTGTTCCTGGAGGGTGGGTGTCTGGGATCTTAGCCAGCGCACAGCACGGAAAGCACCCCGAAACCCCACTCAGACCTTTCTCTCCCACCCACCCCCACCGCAGGCAGCCCCGTCTCCCTGCGGGCCCGCACCTGTCTGTGCTTTCCTCTTCCCAGCACGAAACCCCTCGCCCGCTGCCTCCCCTCCACAGCGCTGTCTCCCCGAAGAGGCCCCCACAACCTGCTTCGTCTGCCCAGCGTGTTCCCTCTCCTCCTCCATCTCCGTGTCAAGGAAACTCAGAAAGACCCAAAGCCCGAGAAGTGAGTGCAGTTCCGCCATCACCCCGGCCGCCTTCCTCCCGAGAACCTTCTGGTGAGTAACATGCTCCACCTGGCCGTGAACTTCACACCTTTCTCAGAGCACGTGGGCACCCTTCTAGAAGACGAGAGAACACATTCTTTCACTTTTTGAAATGTATTGAGGCGAAATCCACAAAGCATAAGATCAACTGTCATAAAGTGAACAATTCATTGGCACTCGCGAGTCTCCACCTTACTTAGTTCCAGAACATTCCCATCGCTCCAGAGTAAAACCCTGCCCGTGAAGCGGGCACCCCTCTTCCTCTCCTCCCCCAGCCCCTGGCAACCACCAGGCTGCTCTCCGTGGCTACAAATTTTACCTATTCTGGTGGTTTTACACAAATAGAATCATACAATAAGTGATCTTTTGCATCTGGCTTCTTTCACTTAGCAAAATGTTTTTGAGATTCTTCCCTGTTGTAGATGAATCAAAAGTTTCCTGCTTTTTATGGCCGGATGACATTACATTGGATACACATACAGCAATTTGCTCATCTATACCCCATTGAAAGACATTTGGGTTTTTTCCACTTTGGGTGATCGTGACGAGTGCCAACGTGAACATTCCGGGCCAAGCGTTTGTCTGAGAACTGGATTTCAGTCATTTGGGATCCATACCAAGGATCGGAGTGGCTGGGTCACATGGCCGTCCCATGCTATATTTGCGAGGCTGCAGAGTCCACCAGCAATGGACAGAGTTCCAGTTCCTCCCCATCCTAATGCTTGTCATTGTCTGTGGGTTTTTGTTTTTTAATTTTGTCACCATAGCCATTCTCGTGTGAAGTGGTATCTCGCTATGGTTTTAACTCACATCTCCCTGATGACTAATAATGTTGAGCGACTTCTCCTGTGCTTATTGGCCATTTGTATAGCTTTTTACTCATTTTTATTTGTTGTTACAGTGGGCATACAATAGTATGTTAGTGTCAGGTGTGCGACATAGCGATTAGACGTTCACATAACTTATGAAGTGGTCACCCCGAGAAACCCAGTGCCCACCTGACACCACACGCACTTATTACAGCATTACTCCTTGTATTCCTCATGCTGTACTTCACACCCCACGACTGTTTTGTAACTACAGACTTGTACTTTTAACCCCTTCCCACATTCGCCCACTCCCTGAACCCCCACCCATCTAATGTCTTCTGTTCAGTTACTCTAGTTTTCATTTCTCACTTGTTCTTTTCTACATTTTCTATCTCTTTGGTTCTCTACGCTCTCCCTAAGTACCTTGAGCATCCTTATAAGACAAGCATCTGGTAGATGGCTCGTCTCCCTTTTGTTTAGTTGTTTTTCTGGAACTTTGTTCTGTCCTTTCATTTGGGACCTATTTCTTTGTCTCTCCATTTCTGCTGCCTTCCTGTGTGTGTTTCTATGTATTAGGCTGGGCTGCTGTGTCTCTTGGTCTTAGTAGAGTGGCCTTATGTAGTAGGTGTCCTGTGGGGCCCAGTGATGCAGTCTTCCCTGGTCACCTGAGCCGGGTGCTCCAGGTATGTCCCTTGTATGGTTTGTGTGGGACTAGTTTGCTGTGTCTCCACCCCTCCTACCAGTCTACAGGTGGCCTCTTCTGTGTGTCCTCACTTGTAGGACTTATGTTCAGCAAGACCTCAGGTGACGCCCGATGATGGTTGTTCTGTAGTTTAGTTGTACTTTTGATGTTGCCACGAGAGGAGGTGAGCACAGTGTCTACCTACTCTGCCATCTTGACTGGAAGTTTATCCATCCATTTATCCATCCTGAAAAGCTGATGGCCTTTGGAACCAGAGAGGCTTAAGTTCAAATAGGTTCAGCTATTTAGAGGCAGTGTGATCTTGGGCTGATTGCTTCTCCAGATTTCATTTTATTCCTGTGTGAAAAGCATAGAATATTTTTTTATGATTGCCTCTTTTACATCCTTTGGGTCTTGTCTTACATGGTTGGCTTAGAGAGACTTTCGTGATACTCTTTTTAAGAATAGACTCAAGTGTTATTCTGTTTGGTACTATCCAATTCTTTCCTTCAGAGGACTTAACACAGTTTGTAATTATATATCCATCTGTTTGTAACATTTTTGTCATCTGTCCCCGACTCTAGTAGATCATTCACTTTTGTGGTCCAAATCTATTGACCATTTTGTTCGCAACTATATGTCCAGAGCATAGCACTGTGTCTAGCGTATAAGAAGGTGTACGATGCTTGCCAAATGGGAAAAATTAATAAATTATCAATAATCTTCATGGGGAATTCAGTAGAGTGCCTGGCACATATTAGATCAGGGGTTTTTGGAAATCTGGTGATGGGGTAGCAGAGAGTATCTGTGGTTATTACTGGAACTGGGGAGACAATGCTGGCACTTAGAGGGCCAGGGCCAAGGACACCAGACAATGGCCGTCGGGCAACCCTGTGATGCAAAGAGCTGTCCCACGTGCCGCACGACTTAAGATATCCCATGAGACATTGACGGAGGGGGAAAATCTGTAATTATCCGCATTTATAATACTCTGTTTTACATATAAACAGAAAGTAACATTTGCACATTTTAATATGCACTGAATTTTCCAGGAATGCAATTATCACATAAATTTAGAAAAGACTGTATTGCGTTTTGTTTGAAACTCCACTGAGAATTGTTCCCCCTTTCAGAAAAATCACGTCTCCATTAGCAACACCGCTCAAGGTGTTTGAACCCTAAATATAACACTGTTGGAGCAGGCTGTCTGTGTAAGTGTGATCCTACATATTGGTGCAAAAAATTGATTAGTTCGTTATGTCTTCTAGTCTAGACATGCCTGCGTATCTACATATTGAAATGCATATTACTTTATTATAAAGTGATTTTTTTCTTCTTCTTTATGTTACATTTATAACTGAATTATTTTGTAATTACATATGTTACCCATCTATGAATTTTAGTACAGGATCTTAAAAACCAAAATTTTTGTTTTAAAGGAAAACATTGAACCTAATAGGGATCAGAACTACTGTATTAGATGCTCTTTCTTTTAATAATAATAATAATAATAATAATAATAATAGTAATAATAATAATAATAATAATAATAATAGAATTTTACAGTTTTGTCTGAGCTGAATGGCAAAAGAAAGGGGATATTTCTTATCTTTATTCTAAGATCTTACTTTCTTATTCTTATTGCCAAAATGCCTCTTCACACAAAGCAGAGACTTTCACTACTTTGCACTCAAAGTATTGGTGCCTTAAAGAAAAATGTGCATGACAGGCCTTGCGAGCAAAACCTCTGCGCAACAACCCACGTGAGGTTCGTGCAGCCACGATCACACCACGTCTGGCTGGCGTCTGGGAGGGGTGTGCTCTGGGAGAAAGCTCCGGGGCTTACACCCTGGATGGACCTGGGCGTGGATCCTGGCTCCTCCACTCTTCTGTAACTGTGTTATCTCAGGCTACTCGTGCAGCCGTCTGGGCCTCAGTTTCCTCAGCTGCAGAATTGAGTCAACAACAGCTGTTTCCTAGTCATGGAATGAGGTCACGTGCGTGCAGGCCAGCACTGTGCAGTCACGTGGGACGTGTTAAGCGTTGATGTCTTTCTCCTGTTCTAGTCTTACATTATTTAAGTGACTGCCACCAGAGAGACAGGTTCTACACAGCATCTCAGAATACGAACTCGTAAAATCATAGCACAGCCCACGCATCACTGGCGTGGACTAACCAACTGTATTTTTACACTATGTTCTATGCATTCTGCTCCATAGATATACTTTAGCCCACGATGATTAAGCCTGCAGTTTGCAGACGAGCATTTTCCCACGAGGTCCCCAGCTTTCCTCATTCTAACCTGTGTCTCCAAAGGTTAGAAATAAGCACCTTAGACAAAGTCGATTCCTTTGTGTCGATACAATTACCAGGTGGTCAAGGTATTTTTTACTTTACAGATCCTTAAGAAGTATGTTAGATAAGTTAGAGGCAATCAGCCACCAGGATCCGTCCAATGTCTATCAGATCAAATACCTTCTGATGACTTGAGAGAAACAGAATCATTCTCTGGTTCAAGCAACTGCTGGCTGAGTGTAGGAGACAAAAACTTCAGACAGCTTCAGAACAATTAGAGCAAATGCAGCTCGATAAAGTCCACAAGGGATATGTCTGAACTGGGGCCAGTCCACAGGGACGACATTTCACGTGGACGAGGTGAACTCGGAGGAGACAGAACACGGCTGGTGTACTCAAGGTGTCGTCAGTGGATACGAATCTGGAATTAGCTCAAAAAACCTCTTAATCAAGTCATCAGATATGTTAGCATCTTGTGGCCGTTCAGTCTAACTAAGAGAAACCTTGGCTGAAGTCAACTCATTGGTTTTGAGAGAAAATTCAAGCATTCATTCAACAAATACGGGCTGAATTCCTGGTCTGTGTCGGGCACCGAACAAGAAAGTGGATGCCCAAGGCAAGCGTCAGACACCGTCCTTGTCCCCGGGGGCACGCACTCCAGAGGGCCGGGCAGATGTTGTCTCATCATGAGTGCGGGCTGCCTTCTGCGCCCAGTCTAGTCGGAGATGTCTGGGGAGACCCTCTTCAGTAGTGATGTGATGGCTCCACTGATGTTGATGGATGCAGTGACGTGATCCGTGTGAAGGTAAAGAGGATTTTCGTTGGAAGGACCAGCATTATGTAAAGGTCACGTTACTCTTCGCTTTTAATATTTTTAAAGCAATCTGGAAAGAAGACTCGAGACGTCTGATCCAGATAATTCCGTGTGCAATATATTTACATAATAATTCTGCAGAATCTTTCATTTTTTTGGGGGGGTTTCAGTCAATTAAGAAGATGTCCCCCCTCCAAATAAAACAAAAACCAAAAAAAGAGATGTCCCCCAAATATTTTTAAATACCAACCCAGGACCCAAAAGAAGACAATGGCCTAGAGTCCATAAAAATTGTGTGGACAGGGACACCTACTGAAGTGACCTAATAATAGACTGGCTCTTTATCCAAGATGGAGACCTTGGTTGGAAAGAAGCACATTGGTTGGTTGGGGGTGGGAAACGCAAGGGCATTAGGATCCAGAGATGGTGGCCTGTCCACAGTGACAATAGCTGAGCTGTAGCCAACTAGAAGGAACAGAAAATCAAGAAATTTTAGATCCAGAAATAACCTTAGACACATTTTTTCCTATTCTCTTTTACTTTCAAATAGCCAGGGTTTGTCTGTACCATGCCATCTGACTAAGAACTTTTTGTTATAACTTTTTAAAAGTTATACAATAGCGTATATACTTATTTTGAAAAGTTAAACATTACGAGAAAGAACAAAGAATTGGAAAGCACTCCTAATCCCAGAGCTACTTTATTCCAGGCTGACAGACACACAGACATTCAGTGCATACCACCTGCCTTCTAGTGGTTCTTCCTTTGGCCTTGGGTAGTTTCTTCTCGTCCATATACAGGTGGACACCGAGCCGAGGGCAGCCCTAAGGATGTCTCCGGTACCTTCTCTCTGTGCATCTCTCTCTTCTTGGGCGTTCTCCCTTGGAAATTCTAGCTGTCTTGATCCCCAAAACTCTGACCTCTGACTCTTTAACCCACTTAGGCCAGCCTGTGACCTGCCTCCAGGCCACGAGCTGGGACACTTGTAAGGCACACTCGACCTGTTTGCCTTCTCATGAGAATCATAGTCCTTTGTGCTGCCTACTGTGTCTCAAAATACATTTTTTCGTATATAGTTATTTAGACACAAGGATAAATGGAATCCCTGTTATGCCATGGTGTCCCAAAGTAGAATTTGCACGTTTATCATAGATTAATTTAATTAAAAACAGTGATTTTACTCCAGGCCTGGAAAATTGGGACGTTCTACTTCCTTACCTCCATACACCTGTTGCTGCTACCTGAAAGTATTCGAATGTTTTTGAAATTTTTCCAATGAGAGTAAATGACGGTCACATCATTTACCATCATCAGAAAGGCAGAGAGGACAGTGCATTTCAAAGACCTGACAGTTTCACCCAAATGAAACTCAGTTTGCCACAGTGACATGTGTTCCTTAAACGCGGCGGAAACGGCTGCCCTGTAGATTCAAGTGTCTTTATTTTCCTTGTTTTAGGTGATCATGATTACATCGTGCTTATTGAAATCACCAAAGCCACACTGGGGCAGGCAGGTGTGTGTATTACACACTCTATTTTTGTGCTGAGATTTAGGCTTTCCTTATCCAACCTACTTGGATAGGATATCGCCTGGGAAAGCTACTTGGTGTCACCAATAAAATGCGAATGTCAGTCTTTATCTCAGAAGTACTTTTCTCCCTCTTTCCCTGGTTACATTTTCAGAAATCTGTCTCTAGAGCAAAAGAATGTGTGTGGATGAGTGTGATGTGAAAAGTCGTATCTCGAGCCTATTTCCAATTTCAGATAGGAATCTTTTTACATCGACGTCACTTTCCAAACTTTGGCCTCTGGGCGTACTTGTCACGATGGCGCTCGGTCTTAGTCTTGGAAGAAAGACTCATCCTAGCTTCTCCCGAAGGCTTTGCCATTTACTCTGGGTTCCTTCTCGTCCTCCTTCCAGCCCATTCCACACGTGCACGTTGAGCACCTGCCACGTAGAAAGCCATCTGCGAGGCGTTAAGGAGATTTAGGAAAAAAAAACAAGACTCAACCCTGCTTTCGACCCGGTAAGGAAACAGCTAACATACGAAACGGGAAGAAATGTCCGAGAAAATGAAAAGGAGAGAAAAGCTACGGAAGGACGGTTCTTCTGGTGAGAGGTCGGGAGGGAACGGTGTGGGCAGCGCTTCCTGAGGACAGCGCCTTTCAGACAGGAAGTGGCGTCTGATGTTTTGAGGGGAGCTGAGAAAAATGGGGACACCACTTCAGGCTGCAGGTACAACACGGACGTTCCTTAAGGAGAAGGTTTCATATTTCGTAGCGAGTCGAGGAGTGCCATCGAAGCCCTGGATTCAAATTCACGTAGCAGCTGTGTGACCTTGGGGACTTAACCTCTGTGAGTGTCATCTTCCTCATCTATAAGATGGGGTTAATAATAGTCACTTTCAAGGGATATCTATTTGTCCCCACTATCGGCTGACATTAGAGAAGATTCAATAAACGGATAACAATGAAGATATTACTAATATTAATAAAGAATACGGAGCTAACTATTGGGGAAAGTTCGCGCTCTTCAGAGGGGTTATTTTTGTTAAGATTTCGCACCTGGGTTCATGAAAGGTTTCGGTGTGCAGTTTCTTTGCTGCGACATCTTTGCTTGGTTTTCGTATCAGGGTCATGCTGACCCCATAGCACGAGCTGGGGAGTGTTCCCTTCTCTTCCGTTTTCTAGAATAGTTTGTAAAGTTGGTATTATTTCTTCATCAAACAGTTTCTAGAATCACCAGTGAAATCACCCTCTTGGCCCTCAGATTCGTGTGCGTGTGTGTGCGTCTGTGTGTGTTTGTACTTTGAAAATCTCACCTTCCTTGTTTCATATGAGAAACGTGTTGCTGTCTTTGTTCCTCTATAAATAAAGTGTCTTTTTTTCTCTGGTTGTTTTAAGTTTTTCTCTTTATCACGGGTTCTAAGCAATTTGACTATAATGTACCTTGGTTTTCTTCACGTTTCTTGTGCTTGGAGTTCATTTGAGCTTCATGGATTTACGGTGCGGTGTATAGTTTTCACCAAATTTTTTAAAATTGGAAGCATTAGTTCTTCAAATATTTTTTCTGCCCGCTCCTCTTTTGGAGATCCCAGTTATACATATATGAGGCCACTTACAGTTGTTCCACAATTCTCCGGTTCTCTGCTCGTTTTTTATTTTCATTTTTTCTCTCGGTGTGTCATTTTAATTTCCGTTGCTATGTCTTCTACTTGACTGAACTTTTTCTTAGCAGCATCTAATCCATCTCATCTTCTGAAGTATTCATCCTATCCCGTGTGTTTTTTTCATCGCAGACATGGTAGTTGTCATCTCTTCAATTCACATAGATGGGCGGATGGATAGATAGATGTGGGTGGATGGGTAGATAGATAAAAAAATCTACCATATGTGTATGTAACATACTTAATCTTTACCTTCTTGGATGCATAAAATACAGTTAAAATGACTGTCTTTATGTAATTGACTATTAATTATATCATCCTTTTGGGTCAGTTTCTATTGGTTAAGTTTTTTTTCATTATAATTCACATTTCTCTGATTTTATATATATCTATATATATAAAATCATATATATATAAAATCACACACATACACACACACATTTTTTCACTTTGCATACCAGGTGCTTTTTCTTGGACACCAGCATTAAAAATACTACCTTGTTGGGTGCTGGGCATTTTCATGTTCCTATTCCTATTCCTACTCCTGAGTTTCGTGCTGAAATTTAGCTTATTTACTTGGGACCAATTTGGTTCTTTCAGGTCTGACTTAAGCTTTGAGAGGAGGGACCCGGGGCGTGTTTGGTTGAGGGCTGACTTTCCCCCGCCACGGAGGGGTGCCCACACCAGTGCCCCGTGAGTTATGAGTTCTTCCCTGCTTGGTATGACTGTCCAGGGGTGTCTCCAAGATCTGCAGAGTCCTCTCTCTCTGCAGTTTCTTCTTCCCTGATACTCTGCTCTGAGCCACCTTGGAGAATGCCAGGCCCCACTTGAGGTCCCCCTCCAGGCATTGGGGGGGTGTAGGGTTCCCTTCCTTCCATCCCCATATCTCAGGGATCATTATCTTGTGTCACCTTATGTCCAATGTATTAAAAATGGTCATTTCATATGCCTGGTTTTAAATGATATGGATAGAGAATAAATCCAGTTGCTACTACTCCATCTTGCCTTAAAGCAGAAATCTCCAGAGTTAGTGAGACACTAAAGACTTAGCCTCACGTCGGACATGGATGAAGAAGAAAATACTGAATTTTTTCTTGCAGTCATCCTTAACTGTTCTTACACCGTGGACCCTCTGGTCGTTTTGTGAACCCTATGGACAGCTTCTCAGAATATTGTCTTCAGAAGGACAAAGTGAAACATGGAGGAGTACAAAGAAAACGGGACATAGTCGTTAGAACATTCTCCTAATTGATCTTGTGCTGTAGGCATCGCTATACTTCTTAATTAACACATTAACTAATGAGATCTAGCAGTGGGTCTATACATTCTGCGATGTTCAAGTAGGGATGAGGCTGAGCCATACTCTGTGACACAACCGTAATGTGATTTGAATAGACCCGTGGTCTCTGCTGGCGACAGTGTCACAGCACCCTGAGTGCTGCTATGGTTTTCGTTGCTAACATGCACCGGGGGAAGAAATGCTACATTCAGCTAGAGACGAGCGCAAATGAACTTGCAGTCGCCTCTCGTCCAAGCTGAGGCCCCCTGACTTCTGTCCACAGAGCCCTCAGAAGCCTCTGCTTCCGGAGTAAGAACCCGTTTCAATGAATGAAACCGTAGTGCCCAGAAGTGGAGGGTTTTACACAACTGGCTCAGCTTATGACATGGCAGTGATTCTATTTGAATCTGCCAGAGAACGGTGAGGCCCCACGGGGATAATTTTGGGACAGAGGGCGAAATACAGTGTTCACAGGACAAAAGGGGTCTTCTCCCCCACGGTCCCCAGCTCTAGGAAGTTTGTCCCCAATGCTGAGGAGCCCACCTGTCCAATGGCTTCGCGCCCAGCTCCTGTCCCGGCTCTCAAGGTCCCTCCCTCCCAGCTGACAGCCTGGGCAGGTCTGCTGTTTATTTTCGCCTCTGGTCCTCCGGCCAGGCCACAGGCCCTCGGATCTGTGAATACCCACTTCTGTTCCTAGCCAGCGTGTCCCAAAGAGCGAGTCACTGTAGTGTTTGGTTTTGCTCCCATACTCCCTCCAGAAGTCATTAGTCATATCCTCCTTCCCGTTTCTGCCTCGAACAGGCAGTCATTATGATGTAGCCAGCCTGCTCCAGAATTCCATGAGAACCACGGTGCATCAGGCTGTCACAGCGCTGGGGCTGGACACGGGAAAGGCTGCGCCCTGGGGCTGGCTGGCACCGTCCCTGTGAGTCATTATGGAAACACTGTCCCCGGGCACTGCTGAGGGGCACCGCGATCGCGGGCGAGTCCATCTGTCAGATGGAACCTTGACCCCCTGACATCTTAAAACGTTCCATAACATGTGGGCTGTTGGGCCTTCTGTCTGGTATCCTGGTTACATTAAGATTTGGGTTGTTTTATTCTATTTTGGGTGCCCTTACAGTTTCCAATGTGTTAAAAAAATACACTTTTTTTTTTCAGATTACAAAAATAATACATTATTCATTGTGCAGACATTGGAAAAGATAAAAAACACCAGAAGAAAATTCTACCACCAGAGATTTCGATTTTAAAAAATACATCGTAATTTCCTTTAAGGTATTATTCAGATTATAGTGTATATAAACCTTTTGTAAGTTGTTTTAAAAACTATAACTGTATAGCTCACACAGTCTTCATACTTAAAAGTATAAAATTATATCCTTTTTGTCCTCAAGGAGACCTTACGTAAGATACCTGGTTAAACACATTCTTTCTATAAATGAGAAAAATGAATCCCCAGAGGGTAAATAATTTGCCCCAGTTCATAAGCCACAGTCAGACACGGACCCTGGATTTTGGTCCCGGCCTCCCGCCCTTGGCCGTGCTTGCCTGGTCTGCGTTCATCTTCAGACAAGAGCTGGACGGGCGTCTCGGCCTCGTGACCCAGAGGAAATGTGTGTGGAGTCCTGGGCTAATGAATAGGAAATTACCCCTGCCTTAGATCGTGAGCCAGGCAGCCTTCCTGAGCTGACGAGATGGGAATTTGTAGCTCAGGGATCCAGTAGAGATAGACATTGGCAAAAACTTTTACGGAGGCCCCTTCGGCAATATCTGGCAAACTTACTTTGTGAGTTAGCGATCTCATGCCTGGGACTTGTCTTACAGATTGCATAGGTGCAGAATGACATATGTCCAAGGTTGCAACAGCACTGTAGCATTGTTTGCATTAGAAAAATAGTGGAAAACGCAGATGTTCATCTATAAGGAGCTGGCTAAACAAAATATAATACCTCTATAGATGGGAATACTAAATATCCAAAATATGCCAATCTTGTTTCTGAATACATAGAAGAATTCTAAGTGAAATATTAGCACACCAAATCCATTAGAAAATTAAAGATATTACCCCCGACTAAGAATATAATTTATCTCAGTTAAAGGAGAAAATAAAAAACGAAAAAAAAAAAAAAAAACCAGTCCTCTGAGACACAGAAAAAGCAGTAGACAGAATTTAACATCTGTTCCTGCTCAAACTGCTTAGCAAACTAAATTCGGAAAAATTTCATTACCTTGATTAAAGATATATGACAGTTATTAGTATTGTTCACCACAATTTCTCATTTTTCCCGTTTCAAGCACAATACGAGATACCAAAACGATAGGCTATTACC
This sequence comes from Macroglossus sobrinus, assembly GCA_004027375.1. Classification (NCBI taxonomy): domain Eukaryota; kingdom Metazoa; phylum Chordata; class Mammalia; order Chiroptera; family Pteropodidae; genus Macroglossus; species Macroglossus sobrinus. Next base: position 5,676 of record PVKZ01005891.1, on the reverse strand, counting down.
GTGAAAAAATTGAGTTGGACTCCTATTTTTCACTATAATAAAAAATTAATTTTAGATAGGTTAAAAAATCTTATAAATCATGAGAAGAAAATATGGGAAAATGTGTTTATAATTTCTAAAGGTTTCTCAAGCAAGATCCACACAAAAATGATGAATATATTTGGCCACATAAAAATGTATTCCTTCTGAAGTACAGAAGAAAATATTCAGAAGTCAAAATATAAGGATGGACTGAGAGAAAACATCTCAGGACACACAGAATAAAGATTCTTATGAGGCCGAAATTGTCCAGTAGAACTTTCTGTGGTGGCGACATTCTCGGTGCCCAGCAGGACGGCCACTGCAGATGTGGCCAGTGTGACTGAGAAACCGAATTCCAAATTTTACTTAATTAAATGAATTTCAATTTAAATGGACCACTGAGGCCAGTGGAGACTCATGTTGGACAGTGGAGATCTAGCAAATATGAAAAACTCTTAGACAGAAATAAAAATAAAAAGGTAATTTAGCAGTATCTTTCAAAATTTTAAATGTGTATAGCTCTAATCTAGCAATTTGACTAACATTTTAATGGAACTTAATAATAACGTCAGTTAGTGAGTCCCGAACTCAGCAATGAAACCATCTTCTTGTGAACTGCTGACATCCCTGAGGTTCATACTAGCGTCTCAGAAAACGAATTAACCAACGACGTGTTTAGATCTGTGCCTGACGCTTGCTCTGCATGTCCGTAGTGTTCGCTCTAATTATTATCATGCCTCACATATCCGAACATATTTATCTCTCTTTTCCCATCTCAAGGCAAAGCAAGCGTATCAGAACTTTAAGAAACCCCAATACACACGCAAGTCCTATGAAGTCTTCTTCCTTCTTGCCTCCCGTCGTTAAAAAAATGCTTATTTTGATTATTGACGTTTCAAAGATACCAAAAAAAAAAATACAGAAAATAGTATCGCGCACATCCACAGAACCTCCTTTCCCCAGATTTAACAGCTGTCGGTATTTCGCTTTATTTGCTTCTGATCTTTTGTGGTTTTGTTTTAAGTCAACAAACAGCTCAGGGCCCCTGGTCTCAATTTTTTTTTCCTTCTCTTTTTCTTCCCATCTTAGAGGGTTTCACTTTCTCGAAGTGTCACCCCCACTTTTACTTAAGCATCTATTATTCAACAATATAGGGTCCCGATTTAGTTTTTAAACTACTCATTAAAATTTGAAATAATACACAATCCTGAGGATGGCTTTTTTCAAAATGTCTTAAGGAGCAAAGCAAAAAAAAAACCCTGTTGAAATAAGAGAATGCTCACTGATGGGAGATTGGGTGAGACCGAGGGACACTGAGTACGTGTGGGACAGTTTCTGTCTTGCACATAAATGGCCTCTCTGTAGAAATCACTCCTGGGGCCACAGTTCATCTGTAAGAATTTTAAGCACTAGCGTCATCCACCACAGCGACCTCACGACACACGCATCACAAATGTCCAGCAGCTGAATGAACAAGGTATCCACTTCTGGACGACAGCAGTTACGGGTGGCACCTGCTCGTGGCTACTGGCCTGCTTGCCCGAGGCCAGGGACAGCTGTGACCTGCAGGTGTGGCCCCCGTGGTTACCCACACTCCTCCTCGCCCTTCACAGAGCTGACCCCGGGCTTTTTCTGTGACATACTTAGGAATTCGTAGCAGTTATGCTGACAGATGCCCCAGCACCTGTTGGGCTGAGGACTGGGCTGTCACATGTCACCTGACATGAGACATGATGAGCTGTCCTGGTCCTAAAGCTTCCACTATGAGGTGGATTTTCTCTTCCCTGGGTGCGGCTCCTGCTTCCAGCCCCTGTAGGGACTCATGCCTATGTCCACATATGAACCAAACCATCTTAATTTTCTTCATAGACCAACTTCCATGCTTCTGTTTATAGTAGATGCTCAAAACCCCTAACAGATTAGGTAAGGGCTAATAGTAACCATCATAATAATGATAATGGCGACAACAAGATGTTTATTCATATCCGTTCATATCTGAAGGCTCATATATATATATGTATGTGCCATTTCACTGTAAATTGATTTGGCTATAATCTTCTGTTAAAGTTTTAAATTGTCTATTGAATTCGCCTCTTTTACATTCTGATGTTTTCTGTATTTTCTTTTAGAATAGTTCTACAGTTGTGCATTTTTATGAATAAAAAGGAATACTGAGAAAAACATTTAAAATGGTGCGTACCGAGAACCTCGGTTGAAAAATGAGAAAAATATATATATATATGTGCACTTGAACGTGGCCAGAACGCTTAAAGAGGGCGAGGCTATGAGATGCCAAGGGAGAGCTGCCTGCGACATGGCCCCGCTCCAGCCTCTGTCACCAAAGAAGCTACTGGTAAGGGTCACTTGCTATTCTCACCAGGAAGCAGAACGTGCGAATGCCAAGATGGAATTTTAAATATACTTTATTCCACTTTATTGTCATTTACACAGTAAGGAATCTCCTATAGATACTGTACTGTAACTTGCTTTTTCAAGTGATATCTCTTAGACATCGTTGCCTAGCAACAGAATCTTCTGTGATGCGGTTCATATAACATGTTTCTCCTGGGCTTTTATTTTCAGAGTCTTGCCATTTATAAACAATACTTCAGTGAACATCCTTACAGACCTAGCTCAGCAAAACTTTTGCGAGTATATCTTTATATGCTAAACTTGAATTGGTGTTGAAAATATTTTGAGAGATAATTATTTGAATTCTAAAACCTGCACGTTCGGGCCATAAGAAAAGTATATCCCTGAGGTTCTTCTTTTTGTAAGCCTACGGATACATACAGGAAAGAAAAAGAGCGTTTTTCTTTCTGCACATTCTCGACTCAACGTGAGCCGAAGCAAGCAGTGACAGAAAGCCACACTTTACTTTAGAGTCAACACATCCATGATGTTTCTGTCCCTGGGTGACCGGAAATGCCCCCAGGAACTCATGAATTCACAGCCCTTTTTCTCGTCCTCGCGTTCACTCACCGTGTCCGTCATTTGCTCTAAGCAAGCAAGAGCTCAGAGGGGACAAAAAGGCAGAGAAACGCGTTCCACAGAACCCACTGCTTTCTCATATCCTGCCCGAGAGAGCATTTGAAAATCACTTCACATTCAGAGCCCAGGAAATGTGGACTCTGCCTGTGTGACATCTCCATCAGGACAAGGCTCACATCAGTCTGCCGGGTCCCCTTCTCGGAGGCACATGCTGTTGTCCCTTAGGGAACGTTCTGGCTTGTCCAGGAGCAGGGTTTGTCCACCGGGCGCTGCGGACATTCCGTGCCGGAATGTGGTTCTCCGTCGTCAGGACGATGTCCCGAGCGCTGCAGGATCTTTAGCAGCGGCCTGCCCGCCCTCCACCTGCTAGAGGCGCCTCCAGCGGTCTTCAGATGTCCTTCCTCTTCAAAGCCACTGGTCTAGGGACACGCACACACTGCATATCACAATATTCTCTCGCACGGTTGTGCCGTAAATTATGCACCCGATCTCACTTCCGTAGATATCCTTTTGGAGTTATTTTGCTATTATTACAAACCACCCACTGTTCCGCCACCCACGTACGACAGGGCCTGCTCCTGTGTACCTCTGCCAGCTCCGCCTGTTAACACACCTTGTCAATCTTTTCATCCAGAAGGTGAGAACCTGGAGTGTTCCTGTCACCGCAGCTCTGCCACTGCGCTCGGCTCTAGAAAGGGCATTTCGAAGCTAAGCTGCTCAGAAACGCACCTTCTGTAGATGCCAAGACCAGGGCAGGGGGTTCTGGTGACGCATCTTCTCATCAAATTCTGCAGCCTTTTTTTTTTTTTTTTTTCTTTTCTTTCTGGCGGGCTAGGTCTGAACCACGCTGCGATGGCAAACGATTCCCCAGGACGGGCCCCAGCCCCTGGAAACCGCGTGCTCACCTCACGCGACGTGCCCTGGCACGACTCCTGGGACGGCCTCCTGCATTCCTCCAGGGAGGCGTGCGATAAGCACGTCGCTGTCCCTTTCCGTGGCGGTCGCCCTCGCGGGGCCGAGACGCGCTGTCTGCCTTCACGTATGTGCCGGGTTGCAGCAAGAAACGATCCAATAGAGGCAAGAAAAGGATCAGGCCTCATAAAAATCTTGCCTGCGGCACGTACCGAACAATGTCAGTTGTGCTAAAGCTACGCAGGCCAGGCGAAGCCAGGGCTTGTGCAATTTGCCCGGCAGAGGTTGCAATTTCTGACAAAAACAGGAGCCGCATTGACACACGTCAGCCTGAAAACGCAGCCTCCTTTACTAAGAAAGGTCATTTGGATACTTAGCCGATGGGAGCATTGAAAATCACTGTTTCTGAGCGCCAGTATTTCCTTCCTCTGTAAAACCCAGGATAAAACAGATTTTCCGTTCTCGAATTTTCTGGGTTGGTCATTTTGGCTCTCACTTAACCCAAGCTTTCAAGTGGTTGCATCAGACCAGAAAGTTCCACACTCTGCCTGCTTGAAGACAAAGATCCATTCTTGCATTCAGGGAACATTTATTGGAAGCCTACTATGTGTCGCGTCCTCGGCTAGACTCTGGCGAAGACGCACGGATGAGTAAGACGCCAGAGCTGCTGGCCAGACCTCATCTGGGAAGAGGAGCTGGGAGCCAGGGGTGTGGAGAAGCTTCGCCTGGGGGTGTGTGGGGCCCCAAGACCTGCTCGCAGGGTTTTGATCGAGTCTGCCGAAGGCTCCAATTAACCAGTGCCAATGGCTCGCCTGCCCTTTGAAGAGCAATGGAAGTCTGTTCTGATTATTTCTCGTTCACCCCGTTGGTGCAGAAGGGACCCCGCCCTGAATAATACGGGATGGTCCACAGGTGACACCTGCCAGTGGATGCGTGAGGCTGGCAGGAGTTTACTAGTCACATGCGCTCAGACCTGGGGGAGGGGACACCACGCAGGGCCACGTGGGGATGCGCTCAGGAGCAGGGATGAACCAGCAAGAGCTGGGTGTGACGTGGCCCCCGTTCCCACAGGAGGGGGTGATGGCTGGTGTGAATAATTGTGTGGGCTGATAGGGCCAGCGTGGGGATGGCTGGTCTGGCTGAGGGGGCGCGCGTGTCTGCCGAGAACAAGGGTCTCCGTGAAGGTGGCAGATGACAAGGCGGCACCTGGCACGATGGGCCTTACAGTCTTCGAGGTTTTGAGTGACAGTTTTTCTTCTGTGTTTCGTTTCTGTTTGGGGTGCAGGGGCGGCCCGCTCACTCTAACGACCAGCAAAGCTGGAACTGGAAACACCCCGCATCTTACCCAGGTCGATCAGTGCTCCCTCTTTCAATGTGCGACGTGATTTGGTCGGACTCAGGTTGCTGTCACTCACAACTAAAACACTGCTGACTAACAGACCAACACAGCTGCCTCACTCGCCCCTTTTGAACAGGAAGGGGGCGACGTGTGCAAAAACACACTGTGTGTGTTTCATTATTTTTCCCACGCGGATCACGGACCCTCACAGACCAGCCCAGGCCCCGCCACCTTGCTCTAGCCAGACTTGCTCTTCTCTGTTCTTTGTACAAAATAAGCTCAGTCCCGCCTTGGGGACTGGGTGCTTCCCTTTGCCTGAGACGCTCTTCCCTAGCTCTTCAATTGTCCCGCTCCTTGTTACCCAGTTCAAAGGTCACAGCCTCCGAGACGCCTTCCCCTCACCCCTGCTCACT